>NW_022046103.1:0-86972 GCF_001654015.2 Drosophila navojoa | reverse complement strand
TAACGAGTGACGAGTGAGGGGTAACGAGTGACGAGTGAGAGGTAACGAGTGACGATTGAGGGGTAACGAGTGACGATTGAGGGGTAACGAGTAACGAGTGAATCAAGATGAACGAGTGACGAGCGAGTAGGGGAGAAAAAGGAGAGAGACAATAGTAATCCATTTAGCGAGCTTTGCAAAGTTTTTCCATCAGCTTGAACTTACCTGATATACGCTCGCCCGAACTGAACACCATGTTGCCCTTGGCATGCTTCACCTTCTTGAGGGCGGTCAGCTTAACGCCCGGATTGAGTGTCGTATAGCGAGTCGCATCCGTAACAGGCTTGATGGGCGAGTAGACGAGATCGGTGGCGCGCTGCGATTGTGGATCCGGCGGCAAATGTAGCTCCAGCTGATGCGATGGTGCAGCGAGCGCGCAGGCGCTCAGCAAAAATAACGAGAGAATAATCACTTGCTGCATTTGAAGACAATGCAAAAAATCAGCAAACAAAGACGAACTCAACACAATGGTATATGAAAAGCATGCAGCATAGAAAGGCGAGAGAGAAAGATTAAAAAAAAAAGTGAGTTTGGCTTGTTTTTGCTTTTGTTTTTAATATTTTTTTTAAATTGAGGTTTGTGGTTTGTTGGCTCCGCGCTCTTTGCAATCTAATTGGCGACTGTTTTGAGCACTGGGTTTTTATACCACACGCCCTTATCGGCGGTCAGCATTAGATAAGGCAGCAACTCGACGACTGAACGATAAGCCGTATAGCTCCATATTATTGGCTTTATTTCTCCCATATTTTTTGGTGTGTGTATTCTTTTCCAGTTTTTTGTTGTTGTTAGCAACTAATTGGCAATTATTTGCTCAGTTTCTATAAATAGGCTAGCACTTGAGCGCCAGTAATTTTAGACATGCCCTAACACCAAATGGATTTAGCCAATCAAAATGTTTAGCCCCAAATCGATGCGCGGCGCGTGGCCACAATTTCCTCAATATATTGACTAATGTGTGTTCAGAAGTTCACCTGATCGCTGGAGCATGTGATAACCATGGAGCGTCAGGGACTCGTATGTATATTAGAATCTTACTACAATATTTACCAAATCACTTGAGACTGGCTTTAACTTCCGTCTCCGTGTTGGGCACTGCAAACCAACCATTCGATCAGGTAGCTGACGACGTAGTCTCTTATCGAAAATCAACAGCAAATATTATGTACAGCTAACTATATAGTGCATGACATATTTATCGAATTGCGACAGCAAAAATAATTTCCAATTGTCATGCAGAGAGTCCAACGCTACCTACGATAAGTCTACAGACATGCGTGCAAGCATTATATAGTCAGCCGATGACAAAGATGATCGTAAATGAATCAGCAGTTCTTAAGAAATTTGACAATCCAATTGTTAAGTAAAATTGTAAAGTAAATCAGGAAATACAATCATTTCATCTATATAAGAAGTTTAAGCTAGTCAGCCGATGACAAAGATGATCGCAAATGAAACAGCAGTTCTTAAGAAATTTGACAATTCACAAAATATTGCTGCAATTGTTAACTGAAGTAAGTGAGCAGAGTTGTAAAACAAATCAGAAAATATAATGAATTCATCTATATAAGAATCCTAAATTAGTTCAAATTTATTTAACAATATTTTGAAAACATTTCTAAGGCACATTTTCTCTGTTTCTGTCTTCTATAACGTTCTATAGCTTAAGTTGTTATTTAAACTTAATGACTATATTAGAGTATCTATTTTTTGATCAAGCTCCCTGTGAACGTAGCCTTAAACGTATCTTATCACTCAATCAGGCAAGTTGAAGCTGAAAACAAAAAACTTGAAGCTCGTAAAAACAATTTACTAACTGATCTGTTTGAAGATCAGCAAAACTCAAGAGCCACAGTCCATTAACAATGTCCGGCTGAGAAGGCAACAAATCAATGTACTATCTATCTATTGCCATATTCAAATGCAAAATTAAATATGCTTAAATATATAATTATATATACACCGTGCATATAAATGCCAATTTTGTCGAAATCTTTGCAGCTCAACTGATAAAAGGTCTAAGAATACAAACCCGCTAAGTCCATGAAATACCCTCAGTAAATATTTTGGCGACAGCCCGTTGGTAACAACAACAAAAATAATAAAGAAAACGAAATACAAATATTTAACAATTTAATGCCAAATAATACTCAATTATCTATTGATACCCGAAATTTTCTAAAGTGGTCTACATAGATGGGTAAAAAGTATATGTATATAATATTAAAATATAAATTCTATTTATAGTTCCGTAATCATAATCATAAATTACAAATGTCTGGGCATATAGTTTCGCTTAGATTGTTTCCCAGTGCTGAGAATTTTAATTATCGCTCTAGATGATTAAAAACAAAAAGAGTAAATAAATAGAAATCAATACATGAACAGTAAGGCTGGCCCGTATTCGTATTTCTTCGTTTTTATTTTGCAATCGTAACCTTGATACACATAGTATTTGCGCACAAAAGCAAACAATCTTATAAACACGGACACTTCGAGAATTGAGAGTTGGCCTAGCGATATTAGTTATGGAGCTACCCTATACGCATAAAACGAGCTATAAATGATATCAAGCGAGCTAGTCAAGTGTGCTCAAATTTTGTTTGTGCTTTCCATTTATGGCTGCGAAAATACCCCTATCAAAATTTAAGACCTTGTTTACAGATCAAATGCTACAGCTGCTGGGTATCTTGTGGTAGTGCATGCTCAGGGCACTAGTTATCAGCGCGAAAAAAAAGTAAACAGTTAAGCATGAGAACGATATATGTATGAATGTGTACGAGAATAGGAGCTGATAAATTGATCCAAAATAACGGAAATTATTTTTGGATATAACTGTGTGCCCCTTGGTGTATAGGAATTAAGAAATACCGCAAATTTCTTGATAAAATTAACCGAAACTCTAACACGTAATACTGCAGACGTCAAATTTGACGACGCGAACCGTCGATGCACGATCGATAACGATAACATTTCTCTGCATTTGCGCACAAGGCAGAGAAAGTTTCGGTTATCTCTGAGGGAATTATATGTTCCAAGCCTCTGAATGAAGAATGTATCGTTTATCACTAAGGGAACTCAATTTTAATTAAATGACAACAGAATTGCCATCAATATACAGTCCTCATATATTGCTGAGGTATTTTTATGACTCAGTCATAAGTTTTTTCCTTGATCTTGGCACTACAAACATCAGAACTATTGCAAGTCGCGTGAGCTACGATTCGATGGAAAAAGAAAAGAAACAAATAAAACGTCCATTTATGTTCGTGTAGATAATGTCGAAGCCATTTGCTCGAACCGTACGCCCGCCCTGGGCTCAACACTAATTTATGATCTTGCATACCTTTGTGAAGTGGGAAGCGCGTGAGCGACTTCGATTTATTTGCCTGCCGACAGATATTTACGAAGGTTCCCAAAAGTGAAAAGAAAGCCCCCCTCTTGAATGCGCATACGATTTATGGTTAGTAACTGATTAATAGGTTATAATATAATTATTCCTTAAAAAGCAAGAACAAAAAAAATTAAATAAAATAGTAAAATGTAAGAAGTAAACTTAAAGTAGAGCTCAAGTACTCAGGAGTTCACTTAATCGGAACCATAGTACTGCGCCTGGTAAGCGAAGTCATCGGTCTGCTTGGCCTCCAGCACAATCGATATGAAGCGCTGGCCAATGCCGCCGGCGACCACATAGGCATTGCCCTCGTTGTTATCCTGGGTGCAGATCAGCTCCACAAAGGTGACTATCGAGCCGGTGCCCGACTCCGGGTACGTGATCTGCAGGCTGACGTCCTTGCGTGCCTGGTAGTGGAATACGTCGGCGCCCTGAGCGACCAGTCTATCGCCTGAAAGTCGACATCGATGGATTAGATTCGCTGCATACTTTCTGGAGCTGGCGCTTAATCGCAACTGCTCCAACTATCGCACTTACCATTGATCCGAGCGCCGAGCGTGTACCGAACCGATAGGTTGCGTGCGCTGGCCCTGGCCGCTGGCTGCTTCACCAGACGCTGCAGCTTGAGGCCCGGATGCTGGGCGACAAAATCGCGCACATTCTTGACCACAATTATATCGCGATGCACATCGGCGTCACGTGCCACGCCCGCCAAACTATCGGCCACCAGGCAGCCGAAGATGGCCAGCAACAGGAACAGGCTCAATTTGCACATTTTGTGTTGGGCTTTGAAAAGGGTTTTGCGAGAGTACGGCTGATTAGTTCCAACTGCTGCGAACGGTAATCGCTGAATGAGCTCTCCCATGGCAAACTGTTTATTATATATAGTAGCGCCAATTAAGTGGAAGCCTTTGATTTCAGTTTCGTTGAATTTCACGCCACACGCCCCCAGTACCTAGCGTTTGCTGCTGCTGCTGCCGCGGCCCTTATCACACCAATTGACAATTACCATTGACAATGTTTTGGCCAACAACAACAACAACAACAATCAGAACGTCTAAATCGTTGATAGCCCCACGTTCTGTGAATGCCCTTCTAGCACTACAATCTAGACTATTCCAGAGCTGATATCAAATATTTTGCTTCTATTTCAATTTTTTAAACAGATTCTAAATTTAGCTGTAAATAAATTCCATGCTGAAACGGTATATAGTATTTCAATGTGCAGCAATTTTGACTGATATAAATGATGATATGATGAATAATATGTTATATGGGAGTTTGACTTGTATATGTATATACAGAAATCTCTTTCAGATTGCCTGAGAGGTAAATATTTCAGGATCACAGCCAATATACGCGTATATATTATTTCTTTAGCCCGGTAGTGCATATACATATACGCATGTTAAAGAAAAAAAAGTAAACAAATAAAATTTTAATTTTAAAATTGGTTTAAAATTATTTTTTAAATATTGCGTAAACTTTTGTTTTTTATTTTAGTTTTATAAGATTTTATAGTACAAGTTTAAGCTAAATTAGTAAAGCATTTATGAACCAATTTTAATTTATTTTATATATTTTATTCAAGATTTTTCATATCTATATAATATAATATTAAAGATATCTGAAGATATTATATTCTAATATTATTATTTTATATTTTATAGGGAATTCATGGATCTACAGATGTTCCTGAACCAAACCTATAGTTAAAATATTGAAGAGCAGAGTTATTAACTTTTTTAATACGAGTGATCCGTTCTAGTAATGAGTAAGCAGTGTAATATAAAACCGGTATATAATATATATACATTACATTGACCCCTTGAAAATGTTCTTTACCAACTGCATGAGCATTTGGTAAAACTCTTCCGGACATGTGTTTACCATAACAATGGCTGGTTAGATAATACGTGTTCCCGACCCATCCCAGTCACTTCAAGTCAATTAAATTGAACAATTCGACGATATTACGTTCCGCTCTCGGCCGATAGCAACGTGGGGCAACGTGTAGCATGTAGCAAGCGAAAGAGAAACCAACAATAATAATATGAACGCCAGCTCTTCCCCATAAACAACATAAACAGCACCTGACAATTTGACAGACACTGGTACAGTAGCTTTCTAATTAGCGATAGGATGATGGCTCATATCACAGGCGCCCAACTCTACCAATAGCATTCCAGTACCAGCCTCATATCTAATTAGAGACGGCTCTATATTTCAGCGCGATTCGCAGAACCCTATCGAGGCGACAGCGCAACCCTTGAGGACTTCCCTGGAATTAAAAACCACCTAGTGGAATCAAATCGTCTGCCACAAATTCACAAATAAGATTAGGCAACGGCCATAGATAACAGCTATTGTTATTGATCAATCCATCAATTCGTCAAATTCTGACTCATCGACTCTTTGTTAAATTTAGAACTAGGTAAACAAATTTTGATTGCGCTTACGATAGTTTCCAATGCTCTACCTTCTAGTAATTTTAGAAAGAAAAAAAAAACACACGCAATAGTGCTCTAGAAGACAACTCTAGAAAAGTATGAGTCAGAGTTACGGAAATTGAAAACGGAGATTAAGGAGACAGAATGAGAGATAGAAGATCTAAGAGAGAGATAAAAAAAGTGATTGAGGGGGAATAGATAAAAGAAAAAAGACACAATAAAAAGAATGGAGAGAAGAGAGCGAAAGGACTGGTAGAGTGGAATGAAAAAGTTAGAACAGATATAGAGAAGTAGAGTGGGGGGCAGATAGGGAACCACACAGAGAGTCAAATATCAGCAGTCAACAGAATTAGAATGCAGAATGCAATTTAGAAAACGTTTTATTTTATTATATTAGTTTTTTTTTCTTTTTTGTATTACTATACATTATTCAGACTTATAACTCTAGTTACATTTGAATGTAAATATTAATTTGTATATATACCCTATATATAATATGTATTGTATATACGCATCTATATGAATGTATATTCAAAATTACATATTAAACACACAGCGACTGCGAGAAAAATGCGCGTGCTACAAATTGGGTGTTCCGTAGTTCCAATCTAGAAACGTCGTATGTAACATACATTCGAACAAAAATAAACATAATCAAATTTAAAATTTCATTTTTAAATAATACAAAAAAAAAAAAAATTGGCAAAGTCGCATAAAGTTAGGTTCTATAATAAAATTTGTGGAATGTGGCAGCAATAGAGATAGTTAATTAACCAAGGTATATAATAAATACATATGTATATAGAGATGTACATAGTTACATGGAGTTATAATAGGCATACATATTCACTATAAGATTACAAATAAGTTTGCTGATATTCATAAAAATGTCCTGGCAAGGCTGTAATGCGAATATATACATATATTTCACATATATATATATATGTATATATATTGCACATGATTCGTTTGCTTGCTTTTCGGCAACGGCTCTGCTCGCACACATGCTAAAAACATTATGCATTCAAAAATGCTGACGCTATCTCGCTCTAGCGCCGCTCTCACTCACTCGCATGCGTTGTGCTCAACAACAATGAACACGCACACACAAACACACACCGACACGCACACGCACGCATGCATTTGCTTACTTTGGACAATCGACTAATTAATTACCTTAACTAATCGAACTCAACACAAATTTATAAAACATACTTAATACGAATTAATTTCTTAGTATCCGAATGAGAAGCTATAGCAAATACACATTGGTTAAAATTTGTTCTACTAAAATATATCAATGGAGCTCTTAAGGTTCCTACTCCATTGCACAATATCGTTTTCAATCACAAGGAGATAATGTTCGACTCTGCCGATTGTCCATACATATCCATTGATGCCTCGTGCATGTGCGTGTGTGTGCGTGTGCGTGTGTGTGCGTGTTAAAACCAACAACAATTCCATTTTGTTTCATTTTCACTAAATTCCTTGTGTCTAAAAACGGCGCCGAAACCCCCTTTTCGCTTACCCCCCATTTCCCCCATCATTTAGATCCCTGCCTGCCCACTCGTTGCTCGTACCCCGTTGAAACCCTTGTTAGATATTGCTTTGACGCCTGGCTGCCTTAATCTCGTCCGATCACTCCTACCAGTGCGGACGTATCTCCTTGAAGAGCCACTTCTGGTAGCCATCGTTCACATCGCACTGCCCCAGCGAGAGCTGCTGTGTCGTCGGATGCAGAGCCATGCACTTTTTGTGGACACGATGGAGCAGATGCTTGGTCTGTTCGTTGTAGCTCCAGGGTCCGTCGACGGTGCCCAAGCGGCAGACGGCCAGCTTAATGCCCTGGCGATCGGCCTCCACGCAACGTTCGCCCACGCCCAGCTGTCCAGCGGCATTCAGGCGCACCAGCTGATTATTGCCACCGCCATGGCAATAGGAGAGGCCCATGATGGCCGGCGGCTGGTGGCCCATGGAGTCCAGGCAGCCATCGGAGGCCACCGAGCGCAGCTCGCCCCAATGCAAGTTGGCGGGCAGCGCCGGAAATTTGTCCACCACATCGTAGGCAATGTTGTCCATGAACCACTGGAAGGACTTGCAGTTGAGGCGCTTCTTCAGCGCCAGCTGCTCGGAAATGTCGCCCATGTCCAGGTAACGCGCCAGCGGCTCGCGCGTGTAGAAGAACTCCTTGTGTGTGTCATCGAACCAGGTCTCAATGACGCGCTTGTAGTTGATGGTAATCAATGGGCCCTTCTTCTTGCTCGCCAGCTTGCCAAAGTTGTAGGGCATAAAGCCGCGATAGACGTGGCCGACACGGGAGCAGGGCACCCACTCGATGCTGCCGCCACATTGCCAGATCTTGAAGCTCAGCTCAAAGTTCTCGCCGCCCCAGACAAGCAGGCCCGGATCGTAGGCGCCCAGCTCCAGGAAATACTCGCGATTAATCGCAAAGAGGCCGCCCGCATGCGTCGGACTGCGATACGGCTCAGAGTTGTGGGCACGACGACGCTGCTCGCGGCGTGGCACCTCGTTCTCCTTGTACAGCATGCCCCACTCGAAGATGCCGCGGAAATGATTGTCGCTGCCATAGACCGGACGGTACTCGAAAGTCTTGTGATCGATGCCATCAATGATGGGCACGGTCATCACGGTGCGATCACGATAAATGGGCGCCAGCAGCGGTGGCAGCCAATTGAGATTCACCTCACAATGCGCATCCAGAAAGACAATCACCTCACCTGCAAACGAAATTCAAGTGTGAGCGAGAGGGAAATATAAAAGCGTGATTGGTTTTCTCTACTCTCTTAGCTCATATTTCATGAGAATTGCATGGAGGGGCTTTACTTGAATGCCAAATTAACTTCATTCATATTTGTTCTAAGGAAACATTATTCTTTAAAACTCATCTGGAACATAGTTCAATTGTGAGCGAGAGGTAGATATACAAAAGCGATTATAACCAATGGAATGCTCAGCCACTAATCGTTTTCGTTACTCTCTTTCATTCTTTCATTCACATTCATGAGAATTGCATAGAGCGGCTATACTTAACAGGTAACTACTAAATGTCAAATTACCTTCATTCATGTTCGTTTTAAGTTGAAATTATTCTCTCAGTATTACCCAAGCTCACCTACAACAAAGTGTGAGCAAGCGGGAAACAAAAACTAATTATAACTAATGGAATGCTCAGCCATTATTCATTTTTTTCTACTCTTTTAAATCATATTAAAGTTCATGAGAATTGCGTAGAGAGGCTATACGTAAAAACAAACTATCCTCTCTCTTTCTCTCTCTCTCTCTCTATACGTAAAAACAAACTATCCTCTCTCTTTCTCTCTCTCTATTAGTTAGCCACAGGCCAGTCCACACTATAAATCGTATTTTAAAGCCAATAATTTAGAATTTACTAATTAAACAGGTTTTGAAATTAGCACGGCTTAGCGAAATTCGCCTATCTACTAGGCTTATTGCTTGCTCAATACATACTAAATAAAATACGACCCCTCCAGCTAAATGATAGTACTCCTGCCACTCACCTGTAGCTTCCATGGCGCCACGAGAGCGTGTGCGTATGAGGCCCTCGCGTTCCGCATTGCGTATGATCTTGACCAGGCCCTTGAACTGCAGGATATACTCGTCCAGTTTGCCGCGCAGATTCTCCTTGTCCGAAAAATCGTCCACCAGAATGATCTCGTGCAGCATGTGCTTGGGCGAGCGATCGATCACCGAGTGGACGGTGCGCATCAGGACGGAGAAGCCTTCGTTGTGGAACACAATGATGACACTGGTGGGCGGCAGATCGTAGGGATAGTCCCAGTGCTTGCACTCCTCAAGGCGTGTATCACGCACCGAACGATGCATCGATATCTCATCCGAGCAGGCGATATTCATGCCATATTCCATTTCGGAGGCATCGGCCACGTTCTTCTTGTCGGGCGACAGAATGTGCCCTTCTCCGTTCTCGCCGGGACCGGTGCGTGGCTTCAGATCTCTGGGCTCGAAATTGCCCAGGCCTGCAAAAGCAAACAGTTGACAATTAGCAGTTGGCCAATAAAAATGATCAACACTTGAGCACACAATGCAACGCAGATGTAAACAAAGTGCAGACAACTAACATAATAATAACAATCAAATGCAGGCGTATTAGAATCACACGACGCTGCTCAGACCAGTTGTATTTGAATAAATGGCTAGAGCAAACAGCTGGGCTGCCATCAGATGATATCATCGCAGGCCATTTGTGCCTTTTCCTTTGTCTACTTACCCTCCACTAGCGTGGGCACCTCCCGAGGCCGATTCTCGAGCCGCTGATGACTGAACTTGGGTCCGCCGAAGCGCGTGTGATACGCCTCTTGGACGCGCTTGTGGTGATCGCTCCAGTTGGCCAGCAGATAGAGCAGCGGCAAGATGACCAGCAGGCACAATGCCATGCGGCAGATGCGGCCGCTGCGTATATTACTCACGCGCATCTTGCCCCAATTGTGATTCGCAATACAATTTCGATGGCTTCACTTTAATTTGAAATGCCAATGTTAATTCCAATGCCAATGCCAACGCCGAAGCCAATTTGAGTTTTTTGTTGACGTGTTGACGTGTCGACGTATCTCTGTATTGGCGTTGGCGTCAACGTCAACGTCGTCGTCGCAGTAGTAGCAGCGGCTACGCGACAGCAATGTAAACCAAAATCGTATAAAAAAAAGCCGAACAGCAATTAGCCCAGCAGCAGCTAGCGGCCGCTTAAGAATTTTTGATTTCAGATGCGATGTCAATGTACGAGTCTGCGTGTATGCTTCTATCTATATGTGTGAGCCTGAAAGCAACTGAATGTTATTGTGTTTGTGTGCGTGTCTGTGAGCAGGTGAGCACTCGCTGCGAAAGCGTTGATCAAAAGGCAATCAGCGTTAATTATAAATGAACTCAGTCACTGAACACTTTTAAATGCCAGTTGAAAGAAATTACTGTTCGATGCGAATCGTTTTTTATTACTGCTGCTGCTGCTTACAATATGCAACGCGACCGCAATAAATGCAAATGCAACGCAGTAATAACTTCAGTGTAAACGTAAACAAAAAAAAATTGTTGCAGTATGCGGAACTGCCACGCGTTTGACGTTTTCTAGCACATCAGGTGGCACCTAGAGCACTTCAGCGCCAACTGGCGGCGGCCATACACAATAAATGCCGGCTGTTATCGTTAATCGACACACAAAATATACTAACAACAACAAAAAACACAACACAATGAATTCGTTACGAAACTACGTTTGCTTGGTCATTTCTGCGCTAACGTTGCTCATGTTTGCGCTTTGCCCCGAACAACGACGCAACGTTACGTTTACATACGTTATGTGATTCTATGTTATAAATTGACTATTTAAAAAATACGCGCCAACTATTATTTTAATATTGCTTTGCCAAAGACGCTGCAATATTCGAGCAGTTATATATATTTACATCATTCAATACATAACAACAATTTTAAAAGATACAATTATACATACGTACAAATGTACAGATAGATCATACTAATTACAATGACTATTTCCTATGAATACACATATTCCTATAATGAGAGTTCAAAAATTAAAATTGGCGAATCGCCGATGAAACGTGATGGCAGCCAGTTTAATGATTCATCTTATTTGAATTAGAGATGGTCAAAACACTACCAACTCGACGGCGATCATAGAACGGTTCTGGCTCATGCAGCGCCCCGATTGCCGTAACAGCGGCAAAGCCACCATCGCCAGGATGATCAGCCATCGCGTGTCCAGCCTCTCGCAGATATTCTATGACCTCAGCGTTCACGTCGGCCTCATAATCTATCCGCATGGGTATCAGCTGATGATGTAGTCGACCGTTATTCACAGCCTGAGCCATTGACTCGCGCCGTATGAGATATTTCATGATAACCTAAAAAATGCCAAATTAATTATCGATATCCATAAAAAAAATCACATTTAAATATCAATACGTACCGTGGCCACGCTAGTTGTGATTTTGGTGCCGCCAGCAGCTCCGACTAGCATGCGCACATCGCCATTTTCATCGACAATAATGGAAGGATTCATGGAGGACATGGGACGTTTGTGTGGATAAATGTAGTTTGCGGGCGAGGAGGGCACACCAAAGCTGTTGATAACGCCTGGGGTTGAGAAGTCATCCATCTCATCGTTCAATATGATGCCCGTTTGTGGTGATGCCACCTTGGCGCCAAAGCTGCCAGATAGCGAATAAAAATAGGAATCGTTAATTTTTCCAAATCAATTTCATATGCCCAACAATTGTGTTTAATACTCACTAGGTATTTATGGTACTAGTTATGGATATGGCGTCGCCATTGCTGGCCAGCACATTCATGTGAGCGGTGCCGTGATCAGGCTCCACGGTGAAATTGGCGCCATAGTACATATAATCCTGCGAGGTTTTGTCATCCTTTATCAAGGAGCGCACGGTATCCACCAGCTCGGAGCCAAGCAACTTCTCCAGCTGCGCCTTTATGCTGTCGCCATACTCCGGATCATTCTCGTAGTCACCCAAATTCGTGCGCTGCCCGTACGCATGCTTGAAGCTCTCAATGACGCGCTGCCAGTAAACGGGCTCATTATCCGAATACAGCTCGCTCATCACGTTCAATATAAAGGCCAGAACCGGGCCGCTCGATGGCAATGGTGTTGTATATAATGTAAAACCGCCCGTAACATTTGCCGATATGATCCCATCGCTCTGCCAACGGCACCTGTGAACGAATAAAACAAAATAAGTCAATTAAACTTAGGCTCCACTAAGTACTGAACTAACTAAACTGTCATCCATTTTTAGGTAGATGTGACTATAAATCTGGCTAACGCTCATCGATCTATAAAAAACCCAAAGCCTAAGACGACTCTACAATCACGTTTACCATTGCATGGACTAAGACATTTTAGCAATAAACGATGTGAAACACGTTAAATAAATTATGTAAACCCAAGTAAGGCCTAGCCCATGTTGTAACGTGTAACTTAAGAACTATCTGGTTTCTCTATCGCCAAAACTAAACTTGAAATTCTTTGCTTTTAGGGTACTGGTGAGCTGTGATACTTGCTTATAATTTTTAAGATCCTCTAATGTAATGATGCCGCCTAATTTTCTAATGTCCTCAACGAACTTGACGCCCGTCTCGCCGCCATCGTATAGTTCGCCGGCGCCATTGTTGGCAATGCGCTCCAGTGTATTGGCCAAAGCGGGACGCTTCATATAATCGTGCTCCACATACGGCTCGCCCTTCTCGTTGAGGAACATTTGTGCCAGTGCCGGATCTTTTTTGATTTCTGTGATCTTGGAGCTGATAGCCGCGGCCAGATAGCGCGACACCACATGACCCTCGCGCGCCATCTTAATGGACGGCTGGAATAGATCCTTCCAGGGCAAACGGCCATACTTCTGATGCATCTCCCAGTAGCCAAGTATTTCACCGGGAACACCGCCCGCCAGTGCGCCCGTTACCTCCTTCTGGCCGACAAACATCTCCTTGTGGGCTGCAGCTGGGGCCGATTCGCGGGCAATGACCGTTTCCACTTTACGCGTACGCCGCGTATAAATGGTGGCCACAAACCCACCGCCGATGCCCATTGAGTGCGGCAACATGATTCCCTCGCAGAGCAGCGTCGCAATTGCCGCATCCACCGCGGAGCCGCCCTCCTGCAACATGTTGCCACCGACCTCGGCGCAGCCGATGCCATTGGAGACAACGGCTCCCGTAATATACCGCGTATCTCTCGATCTCAGTCCGAAGACAAGGCCAAGCGTCAAACCAGTGACCATTAGAGCGACGATCGATAGCCATACAAGGCTCTTCTTATTCAACAGTAGCCTGAAAATGATATATAGAATATGAATGGATCAATCTATATAAATATTAATAGCTATTCTTATATATGTGCGTGTCTATATAAATAATCGTGGGCAATTAATCGGGCGCCCAATTGAAGTGGATTTCCAAGTGGATTAGCCGGGATTTCATTGATTGCCCAAGTCCTAAGCGACGGTTCTGATTAGACTAACCAGGTTAGATTCTTATCGTTTTTCTTTTTATATTTCTTTATAAATACTTATAAATATGTGTGTTAATACAAATTTGTTTTACACTCGCTTTATATAGTGACGCAGCAGAAACAATCGGCCCAATTATTATTATTATTATTTATTTATTTTTTTTTTGTATTTTTGATAGATAGATATATATGTATATATTCTAAGTCCTAAACACAGAGCATACTTGATTGTGCTATGGGAACATCTATTCAAAAAAAAAAAAATACAGCTCAATGTAAAGCTGAGGAAACATCTTTGGATATTGCCGCAGATCACGTGACAGGTCTACAAGATCATATTGGAACCATTATGGATCTATGTGACTCCAATGTGGGACACTACCAGCTATTCCAACTATCATACAGAGATTTCATCCCCATACAAACAAAAAAGTTCACGAAAAGCATCATCAGGATATTTCTAGTCCATATGCATCGCATAGAGAGAGACAAAAGCCTCCTTGCCATTTTCTATTTATTATCCATCCATTTCACTGAATCCGGAAATGCAAGTTTTTTTTTTTAAATCAGAAATTCCCGGTATCAATGTTTATGTCTACAACCATAATCATTAGCTAATTGTCGCCTAAATTGTCCAATCAAAATCAAGTGTGGTCATTTAATCAGACTCTAAGATATCTAAATTCTTCGATTTGGTATGTGGACTATTTATATTATGAGCGTATTCCTGATCGAATAATTTAGATATCTCAAGTCATGATAAATTGACCACACCTGATTTTGATTGAACAATTTAGGCAATATATTCGTATATATATCAACTCAGTGGTAATCAGATTTGTTAAAAAATTACTAAAGGAGTACGTATATCTTTATCTTTGCTGGACAAATCGAAAATTGAAGACGACCTTGATTCTCGATTGCAATTATGCACTTGATACTAAATGCACTTAAGAGCATAGCTAGATTGTCTTATATATTTCAAAAGAATTTCGATATGCCTCTCAAGTACCATGACATTTCATTTTCTTCAGCTCTCTGTCTAGTAATTTAACTGGTCATTCTTTGAGCGATCCACGTGCATCGCGTAGCACATTCATTCGGTATGCCTCGCTTATCAGCTTACATACATATATTGTATGAGTGTATTTCTGGCGACATATATGGCCTATCGTAAAGATACGTATTTCGGCTGTGAGGCTCAACAATGCCATTAACTAGCAATTTTCCATAATTAACGGCGATTTTTTATACCCTATAATTATTTTAATGATTATGTTTCTGATAGCGCTCAAGGGTTCATTGTATGCCATTATATATGGATCGAAATTGATGCTTATTTAATATAACGAATATCGATGTTGAATTTAGCTACGATCATATTCTATTCTTGTTGTCAAAATCTATAAATATGAAATCCTAGCTCAGATATAAAAGTATATATTATATGTGTTTATATATTCATATGGATAATTATGTAGTAAAAAGATGTGCACTATATTGTAGCTATATAAGTACAGAAATATCCTGACATTTATCCGTTCAATTGAATTAGAACTTTTTCACAGGGTATCTGCCAGTCGATGCCATTCGTGACTCTTCAATTTGGATTCTTTGTTTACCAATTTCTGGTGACGTAGTCTAAGGCGTAGATGTAGAGCACGCGACTAAATCCCAAGTGCTCGATGATAAATCATAAGTCTATTAGTTTCGAGCGTTTCAAGTGCCTCGATGTACGTGGTTAAAATTCGAACTCCAACACAAGATTTCTGCCCCGTCATTGGCAAAGGCTTTGATGAAATCTCTTTGCCGATTAGGATCGAGGGTTATTTTTTATGCATATCATCGGGTAGGTATTACCCAGTTATATTAAGCCATATCAATGATATTTGACAGGTTTTACGATCATTCGGTAGTTCAACGGTAGCCGCCTTTATTGGTGGCCGGCGCTGCTATTTGATCAAAATTTATCAATCGATAAATGTCGAAATATACATGCATATATGTATTATATGACTTTCCTGTAGACTTATCTTTGTGCTCTCAAAGAGCAGATA
Organism: Drosophila navojoa; assembly: GCF_001654015.2. Next base: position 70,997 of record NW_022046103.1, on the reverse strand, counting down.
TTTATAGCTAATTCGTATTAGGGCTACTTATATGAGTTAAGAAATGCAACCTATTTTCGTAGTACCAACACAGAGATTAAACAAACCATATTTCAAAATGTGAATTAAATATATGCATATGAATTTATTTTTATATCCATTAATATAAATAATCCGCTAACTCGTTATTCTAGTATTTAGGAAAACATACTTTAAATTTCAACTGTTTTTATTTTATGGCCAAAGTAAATATTTAGCACGCAATTAGCTGATGTTTGTTTTATGCTACGAAGACTGGGACTGGGATTGGGAGAGGTAGACGTCACGCATCTATGTAGAGCGCTACAAATGGGTCTTGGATACATAGCGCAAATCGTCATCATTTATATCAAGGTCTAGATTAAGATAGACGATAGAATAATTTATTTGAATAATATATTCTGAATCATAGAGCTTTTTATAATAACTAGCGGAAAGACCCGTAATACAAATGGGGGGGAGCCCAACAACTAGTTACACTAGGTACTTTTTCTGTTGTTTGTGTTGAGGTTATTATAGGTGTCTATGAGGTAATAATATTATAAGAGGTACCATACGTAGCCTACGTCACGTAAGCTAAGGACACTCATAAGCTACTAAATAAATGTATGCACATGCCCAACTCTAGAGTGTAGAGTACTCAGAGATTATGTAGGTCATTTAAAAATATCTAAACTCGTATATATAAATATACAAATTATCTTTGTGTTTAGAGAAGAGATTTTCACAGTTATATATTATTTATAATGATACCGTACTATTAGATGATCTCTTCTAATTTCTGACCTATAGTTTATATATATTTATAGCAAACCCAGCTTGGCTTTGTGCTCTACGTTGCAGCATTCCCTCTCTATGTCTCTGTGTGTCTCTCTTACTCTCTCTCTCCCTCTCTCAGTCTGTCTGCGTATAATTGGAAGTTTCAACCAAAGTATGAATTATTATTATTCGTAATTTGTGATTTCAGCTGTAATTGTTTTTTTTTTTTTTTTTATTATTATTTTTCTCTCTAATTTATTCAAGCGTTTTGTTTTTAACAACGAAATTGCTTTGCCACCAGCTACGTGTATCAATGTCAGGGGTAAACAATGTCAGCAGAAAGCTCAAAAATGCATTTACAAAAAAAAAGAAACCTGAAATAACTAAGATTGGAGCACGTAATGAAATAGCATTGGCAATAAACATCCCGAATACTCAGATCTACGAGATTATGTTCAAAAGAAGTAAGCAAATAAGAAATTGATAATAATCGATAAGCACATTTGCATAATCACTTAAAAGATCTGCAGCCTAAGCAACTATATAATGTCAAAGACTATTAAAACTAGTCGAGGAAATTCGAGTTGAATAGAAACCAGAGATTATCTAAACGACAGGAAGCGATAAAATAATAAAGTATCGATATTTGGATAGAGATAAGAAACTGTAATTAGTTTCACCTATCAAAGTCATTTATTTTAACTAAATAAAGGGCATCCGGCAGTCTGAACCCTTGCTAAATGTACCATAAATAAATTAGTCAATTACTTATTTCCCGAAGTGAGAGTGAGTTAGAGTAAGTACAAATTTTCGATATATGTAAAGCCCATAAGCACTGTCGAATGTATGCGAGCCATTTATGGGCGTTTTAGCGGTAATTACTTTGTTACTGTTAGCCATTATAAAACGATAAAAGACTATTTTACACTTAATTGTAGCTATGCCGTTATCTTCATCTTATCGGAGGCAGCACCTAACGTATATCCATAAATGTCTTTATTTAGCATTCGGTTAAGCAGCGCAATAATCCCATTTTGCAAATATTTCTAGCACATTGTAAATTGCGAGGGCTGCACTTTGACCACCTGTGAAATGCATATACATACATATATACACGTATATATATATGTCATATATTATATATAGAGATGGTATCCCATAACATGGCCCATAAAACTGTCTAATTGCAATTACAGCACGGAGATAAGTGAAAAACTCTTAAGCAGACTTGACATACTCCTCAGATAATACCTTTCTTGTATTACACTCTTCTAGCTATACTATTTACCTATTATATTTGTCTATCTCTATCTCTCTCTCTGCCTCCATCTCGCTCTCAGAAGCTGTCTGCTCAAAAGGAATTCTGGAATCTTGCTCACATTTCAAACAAATTTTAGTTACATATTACTTCTAATTAGCAGACAATGCTGTATTTGAAGTTATTAGACTATGCGCTACCCTGTACATGTAGAAGTTGCCTCCTAGAAAGCAATATGCTTAGATACATATGTGAACTCTAAGCTATATATACACATATGTATAGTTTAGCTCACATATTTATTGAAATGAACTCTTATATAAGCTACAGAGAAAGCTCATATTTTATTAATATTGAATAATTATGGAATGGATTGTCTGAAATCTCTTAGTTAAAAAAAACAAACAAAAATTTGAAGAAACTTTCACAGTAAATCTCCATCATATATGTATGCATATATGCATGTATGTATATGAAATCTATGTTTATCATCTGTCATTCTCACGATTACAGGGTATTAGCCAGCAAGATAACTGTGATTGACTATGATACAAGCACATATGTATGATACGTGTATCGTGCAAATACCATATATGATTTTTCAAGTTCTGTTTGCGTTTCAATCATCTTTTGTTGTTGTTGGTTCTGATACACTTATGATGATACACTTGATGTAGTTTTTATAGTGTGTGGATGTTAAAGTGTGAGACAGGCAATAGAGTTGACAAGACAAACAGAAAGGTAAAAGCAATTAAAACATATATCTCTGGCAAAGGAAAGAACTTTAAAGTGGAAACTGTCTCGTTATAGGTCGAAAATCGATAACGATTGTACTTTTGAGAATTTTCCAGCTATGGCAAGTACAAAAATAATAAAAAACCTGCGCTAAACTATATAATATATGTATATAATATTATGTAAATTTATAATTTTTTTATTTTCTCATTAACATTAAAGTCGAATCGACTAATCGACTGGAAACGGTTTGATTCATCTACACATACAGATGTACGTCCATATGTATGTGGACATGTACATATACATATAGGTATAAATAGTAACTGTAGTGACGCAGCTGCACAGTCTTTTGGATTGGATAGTAAAGTTCTCTGAATTATATTGATAGAGCTAATGATGTAAATGAAATTAATGGAATCATATAACACTTACCTCATTTTGTAGAATTATTTTGGCGCCTCACAAATTGCTAAAACACTGGGAAGTAGAAGCAATACATAAAACAAAACAAAAAAAAACAGCAACAAAACGAAAAATATAAACCAAAATTAATAATAAATAATTTATGCAATTCACAGACAAATTATGCAAATATAAAATAGTAAATAAAAAAATCAGCACTAACAATGTCGCGTTTGAGGAGCCGCTTTTTAAATGCGCGAACTGCAAATATTCACAGTTGCCGTTAGAGGGAGCGAGCTAACTGAGCACTTGCCGCGCTTAGCCTCGACTGATGTGCTTGGACGAAGTGAGGCGCCGCATTACAACTTTGTTTCGATTCCATTCGATTCGATATGTGTTTTATTTTGGTTTTATGTGCGCAACACATGCATGCACTTCTATATTTTTTAAGTAACTAACTGTTCTTTATCGAAAGAGCCAACACAGTTTACACACAGCCAAACACCCGCACATACACACACACACACACACACACAATCATTCAAAGAGCTGCTCTTCGCAAAAATATTTGCAGAGAGTCGCTCTTACGCTCACTAGTTTAAAGCAGTCGTGCGAGATTGCGGAAAAAATGAAAATGAAACTACCAAAAGCAATAACAGTAATATACACACACAAGGGCACACATACACGAGCGCGCACTCAGGCCTGTATGCATGTATGGGTGCATGCGTGTATGATCTGTACAATTTTGCAGCTATCTGAGCTTAGCGCAAAGCTAAGCCCGCCTGCCGACTCAGTATAGTTCTGCACTGGACACACGCATGTGCAAGCCTTCTCTCTGTCTCTCGCCTGTATGTGTGCGCATGTACTGTTGGCATGTGTGCGTGAGGAAGAGAGCAAAGCTAAAACTTAACCCGGGCTCAATAAACAGCTGTTGCATTGTTGTTTTTGATCGAAAACAGCTGGAGCTGCTGGCATAATACGCATAGAAACGGTTTCACACTAAAATTTGTCTTTAATTTGTAGCAGATGCAAAATATTGATTCCTATATGCAAGGCGAACTGTTCACATGAACGCCAACTATTCTTGGGGTACTCCAATTGCAAAGCGAATGTGTGATCGTGTTTCTCTTGTTGTCAATTGTGTTATCAATGTGTTCGTTTCTTCTCATTTTGTGTTATTGTGTTTGGTCTTGTTCTGTCAGTTTTTATTGTTGTTATCGTTTTTTTTTTATGTTGATGCTGTGTTTCGGTTATTTTTTTGGCTGAATTCCCTATTCAAGCTGTTTCAACGCCAACGTCCCATTGGGCCAGCCACCTTGACAGTGTACTTGGTGGAGCGCCGCTTAGCCTTCATCTGCTGCTCCTGTTCGATCATCTTCAATGCAGCAGGGCCAAGGGCCACGTACGGCATATTGGGATCGGGTACGGTGTGCAACGGCAAGCACTGCTTGCTCAGCCGCTGAAAGTTCGGCAACGGAGCGTTCTTCTTCTCGTGAGCGAGGTCCGTGTAGCCCAGCTTGCGGCGCTGCTGGGGCGTTATCTTATTGCAATGGCAGAGCTGATGGATTCGCAATGCCCGCTCCAGATCGAAGATGCGATCACAGAACTTGCACTGTTTGCCGGGTGGAATGGCCGTCAGTGCTGTGGTGCTCTCTCTCAGCTGACGTCCCCGGAATCGCACCTTAAAGTCATCATCGTGGGTGCGACGATGAGCCCCAAGTAGCGACTTAATGTGAAAGATGGCGCCGCACGAGCTACAGCTATATGTGGGCCTATGCCTGATGCTCATCTGGCTGCGTCGATTGGATTCGTTGCCCAACTGACGTTCGTATTCTTCCTGTAGGACACCGCGCATCGAGCGCGCCAATTTGATCTCATCATTCTCCTCCTCTTCATCGAGATCGTTGCGAGGGGATAGGCCATTGCGACGCGGTGTCTGTATAAAAGCTAAAAGTAAATCAAACCAGAATTTATTATTATTCTCATTTATTGGAATGCGTTAAGTCTACTAAGGATTACTCACTTTGTACGGCTCCTGTTTTTTGGCGTGAGATGGTAGACGTGTCGTCCTTTAATTTGGATTGTGAAGACCTTTTGTTGCCTTGCTTGCCGCGCCTGCGCAGCCCGCCGCTGCTCCCGTCGCTGGACCGTCGGCCACGCATTCGGATTGCTCGCATATTGACTGTCGAGTCGGACAAATAGGTGAGTTTGCGTTCGACCGTCTTCTCAGCGTACTCCATGTCGGATTCCAGTGGGTCGTAGGTCTGCACTTTCATGGTACGATAATATGGCGCCATTTTATTTTGCTTCATTTTGGTTGTTGGTATATGTAAATGTCTATTGTATTTATATTGGTACTATTGGTATAATCTTGTACTGAACTTTGTGGCCGGCAAAGTTCATGAAATAATAAAAATTTCTAAAAAATTATTTGTAATAATGTTACTTCCCCAAGTGTAAAATATAAACTGAGCCTACACACAATGAAACCAAATGCAGCGCATGTTGAAATCGCCTTAGATTTTTATTTGAAATTTCGTAGTGTTTAAAAATGCCGTATCAGTTGTACACACAATATATCTGATAGATGGCGCCACATCTAGTATTTTCTTATTGGGTATACTAATTTAGCGAATACAATTTTAATTGTGTCTGATTGAATTTAAAATTTTGTAATAATTATTATTTCTTTTTTTAGGTTAATATATAAAACATTTTCAATCCAATTTTATTTAAACTAACATTAATTTCGATATGTTATCTGTTCACGTAGCGTTGCTCTCTTTGCGCTTACGTTGCTCATTTGTGCGCTAACGCGCTACTTACGTGCCTGTTACTCACGGCTGGCCGCGTGCAATTTTTTTTGGCAGCTAACAATAAAGTAATTGCAGCCCGCGCGAAGTTACCAAAAATCTTGCGATTACATACATTTTGCCACGAAACTGTGCAAACTGTTCGCAATTAAAGAAAATTTTGTGTGGTGCTTTATACTGTTGTTATTCGTTGGTGTTGTGGCATTTAGAATATGAGTGATACGCGTGAACAGATTTTGGAACAAATTAAAGTACAAGGCGATCTCGTGCGTCAACTGAAAGCGACGAAGGAGTCCAAAGAGAAGGTCAGTACGACATACATAATGAATGCCATAATGTCTATGCAAATTATTTCCCCATGTTTGTATGCATAGTATGTATGTAAGTGTGCATGCAGGCTAAACCATTCCCATAGTGCACATGTACACACACACATTGTTTTGCCATCCATGCTTTTGTGTGTAATTTTGTACATGACTACGTGTGTGCGTGTGTGTATTTAGGCCGCTCGTCATGCGTTTTTAACCCTTTGCCGTTTATGTGTACATACGTTCATCTGAATCCTGTTGCACTTCTATCGAACTACTGTAACTTTATTTATGTATTTCATCAGCCGCACACACATGCGTATTTACGCACGTATGTATGAGCGCAACATAACGTATTCGACTCGTCGACATCCGTTCCCCCCTCCGCTCCTCACTCTTTCTATTCGTGTTGCGCTGGCAGCCTCTCATTATTGAATTTTAACTCTGTAATTAGATTGCATGCACAGACATATAACGGAGAGCTCAATCAGCAGTGGCAACAACAAAAGAGAACTTTCACATTTGAGTACTGTATTTTGGCATTTCTTACAAGAGTTGTTGTTGCTGTGCAGTTGGCATTTTTTAATGGCAACAACCGAAGCTGTTTATAGGGAAAAGAAGCTAAAAAAAATGCACATAATACTCTTTCTTATTCGATATTTTATTTATTCTCAATAAATATGTATATGAGCGTGCGATTAATTGTAAAAAAAATAAATAAATAAATAAATAAAAAAAGATTCAATCTGTTCAAAAATATAAATGTGTATACACGATATTTCAGATTGGAGTCATTAACTACATAAAAGCAAGTAAAAGTTAAAACAAAATTGTTTTAAGAAATGAATCATTCAACGTTGAGTTCACTTGAGCATATAATTCGATAATTATAATTTAAATGTTTGAGTGAGTCATAGAGAAAGTTTAGCGTGTTTTAAAATAGCTAGAGTAACCACAGTGCACTCTAGAAAAAAAGCCAAACAGACAGCACTGCTGCCACTCACATTCGCACTGTAAATCAACGTTTGGTCTCTCAGTCAGTCGGCATCGCCAGCCTTGAAGCAAACCACCGCAAGCTTTTTTCTTACCATTACCTCTTCCTCTCCTTGTCGTCATCAGCTATTTCGTTGCGTTTGCCCCTTTTTTCTTATGTTCGTTTTAAAATAATGAATGCTATTGTTGTTCTTGTTGTTGTGTTTGTTGTTGTGATATTTTGTGCTCATGACCGACTGACTGCCATGCGAGTCGCTGTTGCTGCTATTGCTGGTGAAACCGGCTCAGCAACAAATGACGCAGCCTCCGTTAGTTGTCTATGTGCGCGTAAGCAGCATTAATGTCAACGTAATTGTTACCATTAATTGCTATTTTATGCGTTCATTGCATTCAAGCGGGCATCAGCTGTTTTTTTTTTTTTTTGCTTTCGCGAACCGCTAAAAATATATCGATATATCGATATAGGGGGATTCTAATATAAGCTTAACATCTGATTTGGCTATTTTAATTATGACTGCTAAATTGTAAGGGCAAATATATTCAAAACAATTAATATGAATATTGGGATTTTTGATTTGCTTATGAGAAACATAAATTTGATGAAATTCAGATTTGGTCGGAATAAATCGCATGCAAAATGTCCTTGAACTCGCCATTGTCGTGATCCAATTTCGAGTTTTCGAAATTTCGAACTTCAAGTGTACAAAAGTGTCAAGTGTGTATGAGAGCGAGATAGAAAGATGTAAAGGAGAGGAAGAAGGAGGCAAACAATTGTATGCCCAATTGCAAAAAAAAAGAAAACAACAGGTCATAAACGGCGGTCAAGAGAACGCAATGATTTTGTATATCTTTCGATTTACATATATAAATTTAAAACAAGGATCTTTTGTTTACTTATCTACACCTACACACACGTACACACATACACAAATATACTAACACACATGCCTTCATTTTGTACATTCAACATTTTCACGTAGTTGCAACAAGTTTAAGAAATAAAAAAATATAAAAATATTTTAACAATGCAGACAAAAAGTTCGATAAACGCTAATCGGTATTTCGTTTATTTTTTTTTATTACTCATTGTTGTTGTTGTTTATTAGGTTTTTTAAGCGCTAATGCAAATAATTTGCTGCTTCACTCGAAAGCAATTAGTAAAGACATACAAACAAAACGAAAGAAAGACAGAAAGAAATATCAAAGAGTAAAAGTCAAAACGAAAATGTTGCGTTCGATTGGCCGCCAGTGGCGCTGTAGTGTTGCGTTTCAGTGCCCTTGCCTTTGTCCTGCCCGCCAGCAGCTGCCGCTGGCGCCATCTAGCGTGGGCCGTGCGATATCAACAAGCGTTGGACAACAATTGAAAGCACAACAACAACAACAATTACAAGAACAGCAACAACAACAACAAATGCATAAGGTTAGCATCTAAGTGCACTATACAAATTAGCTGTGAATTAAGCCGAAAATCATATTTCTATTCATTTTGCATTCCATTGCAGATCGATGAGGAGGTATCACGTCTGCTGGCCCTAAAGGCCAAACTGGGCGGCGATGCGGCACCGGCCAACCAAAAGTTCACGCTAAAAACGCCAAAGGGCACGCGCGACTATGCGCCACAGCAGATGACGCTGCGCCAAGGTGTGCTGGACAAGATTGTGCAGGTGTTTAAGCGTCACGGCGGAGAGGCTATTGACACACCCGTCTTTGAGCTGAAGGTTTGCATTTGATTAATTGATTAATTTGTTCATGATTATGATGTTAAACAATTTGCAACTTGCAGGAAGTATTAACAGGCAAATATGGCGAGGACTCAAAACTGATTTACGATCTGAAAGATCAGGGCGGCGAAATCTTATCAATGCGCTATGACCTGACCGTGCCACTGGCACGCTATCTGGCCATGAACAAGATCTCCAGCATTAAGCGTTATCACATCGCCAAGGTCTATCGCCGTGATAATCCCGCGATGACCCGCGGTCGCTATCGCGAATTCTATCAATGTGATTTCGATATTGCCGGCACCTACGATCCGATGCTGGCGGATGCCGAGTGCGTCAAAATTGTTGCCGAAGTGCTGGATACTTTGGACATTGGTGATTATGTGATCAAGCTGAATCATCGCCAACTACTGGACGGCATGTTCGAAGCGTGCGGTGTGCCGGCGAACAATTTCCGTGCGATCTGCTCGGCTGTGGACAAGCTAGACAAGGTAAAATGCAATATGAATACAAATTCCAGAGACTCAGAGATTAAATATTGATTTCTCGATTTTAGTCACCGTGGGCAGATGTGCGCAAGGAAATGGTGGATGAGAAGGGTCTCGATGGCGCCACAGCCGACAAGATTGGCGAGTATGTGCGCCTGAGCGGCGGCGCTGAGCTCGTTGAGCAGTTGCTGGCGGATGAGAAGCTAAAGGCTGTGCCTAATGCCGTCAAAGGGCTCGAGGGTATGCAGCTCCTGCTGAAATACTGCTCACTTTTCGGACTGGAGGAACGCATCAGCTTTGACTTGAGTTTGGCGCGTGGCCTCGACTACTACACGGGCGTCATCTACGAGGGCGTGCTGAAGGCAGAGCCCAGCGCTCCAGCCTCACCAGTTAAAGAGCTCCATAATGGGGATCAGGCGTTGGAGCAAAGCAGCACTGTTGGCTCGGTGGCAGGTGGCGGACGATATGACAATCTGGTTGGCATGTTCGATCCGCGCGGCAAGGCTGTGCCCTGTGTGGGCGTCTCCATTGGCGTGGAGCGCATCTTCTCAGTGCTCGAAGCCAAATTCGCGGCCAGCAACGTGAAGTTGCGCACCAACGATGTGGAGGTGTATGTGGCTTCTGCCCACAAGGGTCTGCACGAGCAGCGGCTGCGAGTGCTCAACCAGCTGTGGAATGCGGGCATCAAGGTGAGCCAACGATTACAACATTGTCATATTCCAAGCAAACTAATATCGTATGTTGACCAATTCACAGGCGGAGCACTCTTACAAGCTGAATCCGAAGCTATTGGTTCAGTTGCAGCACTGCGAGGAGCATCAAATACCCCTAGCGATTGTCTTGGGCGACGCCGAGCTGGCCCAGGGCATTGTCAAGCTGCGCGAGGTGACGACACGGCAGGAGTCCAATGTGAATCTAGCGGATCTGCCCAACGAGATTCGTCGCCGACTCCAAAAATAGATTAGAAACCATCCTCGCCTCTCTGGCCAACTCACGCAAAGTTTCAATACTACTACAATTACATCGCTATGAATTTTATTTGCTTTATTTATCAATGCATAAACTGTGTGTTTTTTTTTTTTTTTTTTTTTTTTTTTTTTTTTAATTTTTTTTTTTTTTTTTTTTTTTTTTTTTTTAAACATTGTTTTATATTTGCCCTCGTTTGCTGCGCCGTCGAACGGATCCATGTGCTACTATATTATATGAACCTACCATTTAATTGTAGGAATAAGTTATAGCAAATTTATACCAAAACTGGAAACTAAAAATAAACTGCTAACGCATTCGCATTTAATCAAAAGACAAAAATATTTAAAAACAAAGATAAAAAAATATACTAAATGCGATCTGGAGTTAAAAGTTTTGTTTATCTTTGGATAAGGGGGATTTGATTCTAGAACCTAGAAATGGATTAGTAGCTTCGGATTGCCGAAGATTGCATGCACTACAGTCAGACTGCTCTAGTCGGGAGTATCCGACTAGCAGATACCTGCCCTCGTTCACATTCCCTTAAGAGTAACAACAAATTGCATAGTTTGCATGTTCGTTAACGTTTAATGTCACAAATAAGTTCTATATTAACATTTTATTTTTGATTATGTAATTTGCTCGCATGTGATGTGAATTAATATAAATGCAATATATGTACTCAAATATTTCGCGTCTCATAAGTATAGTAAACACATAGTTATTTGTTTAGTAGTTCAGTAAATCTTCGATTGAGAATAGTCACTCGGATATATATAAATGCATCAATATATATAAATGCATCAAATGCATCAATTCTCAGGGAAGTCCTCATTGTCGTCCTTTTTATCTGCATCACTCCCGTCCACACATTCATTATCCGGCTCCTTTGGGGTATTTGCGTCCTCGGGGTTCGTGATTAGCATTGCATTCGTGTTGGTCAGATAGCGGTTCGCCGTTTGTGAGAGTGCGTCCAGAGAGTTTCCCACATGATCCACAAAATTGAGAATGGTGACTAGCCGACGATTGATATTCAACAGCGTCTCGATTTCCCTTTCATATTGTCTGATTTCCTCATCAATGTCCGTGGTATTGTCCATTTCTCCTTATATACAATTTATAAATTCGATATTAAATTTTTTAAACAATTTTGAACAGTAAAAAGAATTTGTTGTTGCCAGAGTAAAATCAGGCTTATAAATGTTTCCTAGTCAAGCAAAAGTCATGCGATGAAACTTTTAATTCCTATGCGTCAACATGAAGTTTAAGGAACAGAGCTACTATTTTTTTTTTTTTTTTTTTTTTTTTTTTTTTTTTTTTTTTTTTTTTATATTTTTATATTATTTCTTTCAGCCTTTGAGGATCTCCATTACTTGGAATGTAGTCAATTGATAGAGTTGAGTAAGATTACTTTAGTCCTCTTCTTTTTCTCTCTTACTCGCTATACTTATCTCTCTCTACATATGTACATATATGCATATTGTTTTACCTTCACTCTCTCTCCCCCTCTCTCTCTCAGTATACGTATATGTATATCTCCATATCTGTCTGCCTATCTTAATTTATCTCTTTCGCTTCGTTTAACTAACTCTCCTCTCGCCATCTCTTGCATTCTCTCTCTACCTTTGCTGCTGTTCTCCATCTCATTTTACATGCTCTCTCTCTTCAAACGCCATCTATATATTATTTTACTCTCTATTTCTCTCCGTCTCATTTTTATTATCTCTTTCTCTTTGTCCTTATCTCCATCAACATCTTTTTACTTTCTTTTTCCCTTAATCTCTCCATATCCAATTCACTTTTATACTCTCTCTCTATCTCTCTCTCTCTCTCTCTCTCTCTTTCCCTCTCCATCTAATTTTTATACTCTCTCGCCATCTTATTTGAATACCCTCTCTCAGTATCCATCTAAATTATTATACTTTTCCTCTCTCTCTCTGTCTCTCTCTCTCTCTCTCTCTCTCTCTCTCTCTCTCTCTCTCTCTCTCTCTCTCTATCTCTCTCTCCCCCCTGTTCCCTCTCTTCATCGTCAGTCATTGCCAAATAAACTCTCAATCGACTTACCACCCCTTCTGCCCACTCGCGGCGCCTGATCCAAGCTCCTTTCTATGCACTTTTCAGCCTGTTAGACTAACTGTAAAGGTGTTTAGAACAACATTTGCCTGTTTACACATACATACATATTAACACGCGATCATATTTGTGTTCTTTGCAGAGCTTGCCCCACAGCGTTGACCAGTTAAAGGCAACGCTTCAGCAGCAGGAACAACGACAGCCACAACAAGAACAACAGCGAGAGAGTCTCAGAGGGCCAGAGGATGCCGGAAACTCTGCCAGCAACCGCAACGGTGACCGCCAGCAGCATCGATTGCACAGTTGCGGTGCTTAAGGTGCCAACGCCCACGATGCAAATGCCGCAGGCGTGCAATCTACAGAGCCTCGGCATCATAATGGAGCCGAACAATATCAACATTGAGCTGAATCCTGCGGCAACAACGTCCAGCCTAAAGGTGAGTGCCTAAGCCATTGAATGATTGAGTTAAGAGCATGGGAGTTTCGAAAGAGTTTCAATATGATTGTATTGATATGCTTATATAACAGAGTCTATATCTATATAGTTTTAAGAGTTGAATAGCTAATGGAGGTTACTTAAAAAAAAAAAAAAAAGTTTCTTCCAATACACGAATCAGTTCAAAGAAGATGCTCAAGCATAATCAAACCCTAAACTGAGATACTTAACAGAGGGAGTCCTTTTTTTTGGATAATCATTATGTCATACAAAATGTGGTACTACTTATGAATCATAAAAGTGTATAAAATCGGATGGGGATTACTTTGAGTCTTCATTATACTTGTGGCTTTAATGTCATTGGTTTCGATTGAAGATTCGAGCACATCAAGATACAGCTCTCTTATGTAATAAAGATATAAAAATATATCATATAAAATATTTCGTCTTTCCACATTTGGATTTGGGAATTTGAAGATTTCATATAACATATTTGCTTACTACACGACACCACACTTCCATTTGCAATATCTATCACAATACTTGATATACGATATAACGAGCTTTATAAAAATATTGGAAAATTTCTGCTTTACATATGGATCTTCTATAAGATGCCAGATCTAACAATTGTAGCTATCCATGCAACATGTATACAGCTAGAATTATTACAGTACCATATGATTTAACCAGAGCCAGGAATAGTCAGTTTTATTAAACACTTAAAAAATATTCAATCAGTTAATGCAGATTAGGAATTGAGGGCGCACTGAAACTACGGGCTAATTCCACGGCTCGCATTCTTAACCTATAGATAGGTGGAGCGGATTCGACTAGCCAGCATACTAAATGGTATATGTGATCGATCAATGTGGCGAATGGCTCATCAATGGATGGTCCAAAGAACGTGGGTGTCAGCGGTGCCTTACCGTACAGCTCGTGCGAACTGTAACGGCCAAAGGCATCCATCACAAAATTTGGTAGCATACGTATAAATTTCTGAACATATATCGACGTTCTGAACTTAGGCGGTAACTGATCATCGCAGCGCACAACAAATCTTATGCAGTCACTCGAATCAGATGATATATCCGAATCTGTATCCGAAGATGAACTCGACGTGCTCTCGCTTTCGGAACTAAAAAGATCCTCCAGCTTCGTCGGGCGTGGCGGCATAATGAAGACACAACCATCTTGTGCGGTAGCCTCCGATCGACTTTCACTAGCAGAGCTCCGAGTTGAATCAGGCTGCGATTGTGCGGAGATCCCCACATTCGACTCGCTGGTATCACTGAGTGGACGTCCTGTCCGGCTCTCGGATAATGTTCTAGACTCGATGCGCACCGAAAAATGATTGAATATACTGGCATCGAAACATATCTTGCGCGCCGTATTCGCGATTACGGTACTACTGACGGTATCGTTCTGATTTTCGGATATGAACATCAGATAGATTTCGCCCCTTGGTAGTGTTGGTTCGCTCTCTGGTTCTAGCTCAGCGTTCTGCTGGCAGCGCCTCTCCAGCTCGTCGATGATGAAATCATTAAAATGTTTACCCATAATTCTCAATTTTGGTACAAACTAAAAGCAACAATAAATTAAGAAAAATTGTATAATTGTAAAAAAAAAATAATAATAATAACAAAAAAAAACAAAATAAACTGAAAAATTTCAAGCGTGCGAACGGTGCCAGAAAAAATGAATAACTGAGTTCAGCTCAGAAAACTTTTGGCATTTACAATGCTTACCTTTCGGCCTACTTTGTCTCGTTATATGTATGTATGTGTATATATTTGGAATAGTTATATATTTTTGGTATATTACACATATATATTATATATTTGTCTGTCAAAACTTAAAAAAATTAATGAATCGGTCTGAAATTTTGGAATCTGATTCATTTGATATGATAAATTGAAAAAAAAATTGATATGATATAAATGGGAAAATTAAAAGGTTAAGGAGCTATGTATCCACTTTTGCTTTTATTAAACCTTTTTGTAAATATTTGCTATATTTAATATTTTGTCCAAAGACATTTAGCTTTAGTCACACTAGCAATGCGCTTAGGCATACTTTCCATCAATTATTGAATATGGGCTCATCCATTCCAGTCGGTAGTGTATCCTACTTTGAGAGCCCTTTTTTAGACAAAGACCAAAAATTGTTGATTTTCGAGTCAGTTCTTGACGGTTTTCGCTTTGTGCTTGGGTCTATTGTCCTGCTGAAACAGGACTTTTTCCAATCTTCTAATCGTGTAATCCAATCTAAATATTCAGATAGTTTTCCTTTTTCATAATTTCATCGATCTTGACCAACCGTGATACATATGTATGTAGATGTCTTGTTCAAATAAATATATGTATATACATACATATATACATCCAATATATATGTACATACATATGTACATATATGCTCCATAAATATATCATATGCATACATACATTTAGCTATCATATTTATGTATATTTACAAATGTGACTAAAAGCTTAAATTCCCTTGACATACAGATGGCTATATACGTATGCATGTACATACATAAATACTGTTTTATAATCCATTATGTCTATCGCTTCTTCTTCATTTGCTTTTTTGCATTTTTTTTCTTCTGCTGCTTCTATTATTATTTTAGAGTCCTGCTAATGGATCTCTCCCTGTTGGCAGTTACTCATTTCTGTGCGTTACGTAATTAAATTACGCACACGAAAATGTCAAACGTTTGCGCGGCTGCCGCTCGCATCGTTTTTACACTCGAGTTGAGTCCGGCCCTTGCGACAGAGCTCTGGCTACTGCTACGGATGCTGTTGCTGCTGCTGCTGCTGCTGCTGCTGCTGCTGTTCCTGCTGCTACTGCTGTGGTCGCCGCATTTTTCATGCTTCAGTGCGTGCAATTTGGTTTCGGGAGTGGGGTGGGTTGGGGAGGGGAGGGGATGCTGGCAAAGACAAGGGCCGGCCGCATGAAAAGGGGGAAACCGTATGCCGTCTCATTCAAATGACCTAACCCAGGATGCGTTGCTGATTTTGACAGGCAGCGGGCTGAACGATGAACGGTGGCATCGTCGACGTCAACGTCGCTGTCACTGTCGCTGTCGGCGTTACCAAGTCGCAGCTAATACTGTTTTAATATTAATTTCATTTCTATATTGTTTTGTTTCGTTGCGTTTCTTTCGCGACTTCCCAACTTTTTTTGTTCTCTAGTTTTTTTACGTTCCATTTCCCATTGTTGCTATTGCTGTTGTTGTTGCTGTAGTTCTTGTGTCATCCTGCGCTGCGCTGTCTTCGTTCGCTTTGTCATTGACATGTCACTGCAGGCAGAGCGGCACAGTGGTTCAATAATAATTGTTAGCAAATGAAATTCATTTAAACGGGAGAAACGGGAGAGTTGACAGAGAATGTAAGAAAAATAAATATAAATTATATTGCTATTATGTATGTGTAAATTAATCAAATAAGATAAGATAATTAAAATCATTTATAGATTATAGATATTATGCGCATACATATATTTTTATTTATCCTCTTTTTTTATTTATTACTTTATTTCTTATATATTTTCGTAATTATTATTATTTGTATACTTTACTACTATTATTATATTTACCTATATATATTTATTGAATATAATTTTTACTTTATATTCTTTTGTAATTTTATTTTTAATTTTCTTTGATAATTTAACATTTATATTTTCATCAAATTATCTTCAGCTTGTGCACACTGTGCACACTGCTGTTTGCTTTGGTGGTAGAATCGGCCTCAAAGCTGACGCAGTTTAAATCTCAATGCATGTGTGTGTGTGAGTGTGCGTGTGTGTGTTAGTGTGTGCAGTGATTTGTTGTAGGGCTGCAGGGTGCACTTCAACTGCCGCGGCTCGTTTGTCAGCACCAGCTAGACGCTGCTCTAGGGGGAGGACGGATTCAGGGCAGTCAAGCAGCCCAGGCAACGTCGTTCGAGCCGATATCAT
This sequence comes from Drosophila navojoa, assembly GCF_001654015.2. Next base: position 54,055 of record NW_022046103.1, on the reverse strand, counting down.
TCAATGCTTCTAATTTACGGATTAATGAAGGCGCAATTTTACATATTGAAATTTTTGGTTGCTCGACGCGATCGTGGGAAGCGATTAGTGGCCGTGGCCAAATCAAAGCGGAGGCGACACTGCAATTGTTGCCCCTTGTGCGGCCCTTCGTTGGCATTGATGGATTGCCTCATAAATTTGTGATTTGCTAAGCTTGATTTTCCATTTCACAAACTTAATTTGTATGAATATTTATATGCATATATTGCATGTTTGGATGTGGTATATAGAGTAACATATGTATGTATGTATGTATGTATAAATGTATGCCATATGTCAGCTGGGGAGGATTGAGCGCCGTGTGAAAGTAATGGGTACATTGTCCTAGGTCGTTCCAACATTAAAACATTTGCATAAGTTGAAGAGTTTAAAAAATGCTGAGGCATATTGTACATATGTACATATGCATGTATATATGTACGTACATACATATGTAATAAATATAAAATACTAGCTTAGTATATACTCTATGTTTAAAAATACAGACAAGTATAACAAATATAATTTATTTAAAATTCAAAAATAAGGGAAGCAAAATACTTAATTTAATTAACATTTTATAAGCCAGCTTCCACAACTCTTTCAATGTCAGCCGCTCAATCGGGGCTTTGTCCTGCTTAATTCAGCTTTAGATCTCTTATCTTCCAGGCAGCTTTTTAGCGCTTCGCTTCCAATTCCAATTTTCCAATTCACAGCTCGACGCCTTCAATGAAAACGAAAAAAGATGCGAAAGATGAGGCGAAAAGAATATAAATAAACGGAAGTCAGTTGCTTAGTGCAAACACTAATAATATTAATAACGATAATCGTGATGAAAATGAATCTGCCAATCCGATTTCAGGTCATAAATACGTAACATAACGTCAGGCCCATTGATTGCTATCTGCCGCATAGTCATAAGTGCAACAGAGACAACAAACGCACAGTGAATCGACGGTAGTGTGTGTGTGTGTGTGCGTGCATTCCAGTGGCGGGCCACGCGTCGCCAGTTGCTTATCTCGGGTGACCAGCACGCCACGTGCAATTGCCAATTCCAATCCCATTCATGAACCATAGTTTTTGGCACGTATGTGAGCGTGTGTCTGTGTGTGTGTGTGTCAGGCAGCGGGTAACGGGTAAACGGGTGAGGGTACCAACAAATTTGCGTGCAATCGTTAGGCTTGCGTTTTTAATGACTTTTTCGTTTCAGTTCTGTTGGCATTGCATTTAATTCGATTATGATCCCTTCTCCTTCTCCCTGCCCATTCCCGTTCGCCCGTTCCAGCCAGCTCTGCAGCTGGGGTAGCTGCAAAGTAATTGAAACGAAGCCGTAAGTGGAGCGCTGTGTGCATTTCCCAGGCGAACGCAAGTATGTATGTATGTGTGTGCGTCCAAGTACAACTAATGTGGGTGTTAACGGTGTGTTAAGTGATTTTGCCATTTGTAAAATCGAACAATTGCAAAAGCCGCTGCGATAACTATCACATTCGCTGTTGCTGCCGCTGTCGATGTCGATGTCTGCGCACGTTTTGCCCATATTTCAAATGCTCAAAGTTAAAACTTTTGATATCCGTTTTAAAATTGTTTCACTGCGCGCGTGTGCGTGTGCGTGCGTGAGCATTTGAAAAGTATCGACTTACGTTTTCTTTTACGTCGTTTTTTAGCTGCTGCTGCTGCTTCTGCTCCTACGCTGCCCAATCGCTTGCCTGTGAACAGCTGGCAACGCTAAATGGGAATTAATATTTAAAAATAACTGTGTTATGTATTCAAAGAGCAACGGCTCTTATATCTTAATTTAAGAGTGCAAGTATATATGTCTGTATGTATGTATGTATGTATGTTAGCCATTTATTATGTGCTTTATCCCCTGTCAGTTGGTCCATGGCCGGTTTTTGGCTAATGAAAACTAAAAACTTCAATTACCAAAAGCAAAATAATGCGTTTTTAAACCCAAAAATGTAAGAACTGTAACTGTAGCAAGAAATTGTGATAGATGAGGGTATATGGGAATGCTTTTTACGGACCACTTGTTTGTCCCAGGGCTGCTTATAAACAAAGAGTTAACCGAAAAGGACAACGCTCCAAAGAAAATGCCCATAAATCAGTGTAAGCAACACACACACACACACGCAAATAGTAAAGTAATGCAAAGCTAAAGTAAGAGAATGAAAGGGTTTCGATTGTTGTGTTGGACTTTCCATGAAATTTCCCAATGGGGTGATTATTTAAAATTGTGCAGCACATAAATAGCATACCAAGCGAAGGCAGCGGGGCAGCATCTGTATAATAAAAACATTTATATGTGTGTAGTGCGTGTGTATATTTCTGATCTAATTGTTGCCAAACTTTTTTTATAATCAAAGTTTTTGTGTAAACACAAACCAAACTGCGCGCGCTCCGCTTATGCGATATTTGCAAACGATATTCAGCTGCTATCGATAAGCGATCGCTTACGCATATTGCGAAATCAAGGCAACTTAAGAGGTTCATCGATAGTAATTAGCACAGCTGTTGCGCATATCTAGGGAAGAAATGCGCGGCAGCATTGAACATCTAATTAGATTTATTTTGCCAAAAACAATTGTTACTTCTAATGATGGCCACCGATGTACAAAACGCAGATTCTAAGGATACGCTGACTCAGCTGCTCGAAATGGGCTACGCAGAGATCGAGGCACGACAAGCGCTGGCGCAGGCCTCCAATAATCTGGAGCTGGCCATACAATATCTGGTCGGCGAATACGATGCCGAGCAGACCGATGAGGCGCAGCAGCGACGCACACGACGCCACTGCAAGGAGCTGCGCAGCTGCCTCATGGGCAATCCAGCCATAACTGATTACGCCGTGGCAGCGCTAATGAAGAAGCCGCGCACTGCCGAAGCATTGCGTGAGCTGGTCGGCGCTCACAGCTCCATGTTTTTGGGATCGCTGTTGGAGTCATCCTCCGACGAGGAGCAGCCGAATGAGGAGCGCAAGCAGCGAAAACAGTAGATTAAATGAGTTAAGAGGAGTGAAGAGAAGTGGTCGAATCAGCTGTTAAAACTAGATATTAAAGCGAATTAAACGCAAGCTAAAAAAAAAAACTGTTGTTATTGTTGTTTTCCTTTGCCTTTGCCTCGGCTTTGGTTTTGGTTTTGTTTTTGTTGTGGCGCCGGTCAAGCCACCCTTTGTGCGTGTTTTATTTCTTCTTTTTCAATTTTTGTTGTTTTTTTCTTGCGGTGTTTTGTATTTTGAGCTCTGTCGAGCGCGTCAACCCTTTTAGCTTGATGATTAATGATCGCATTTTTTTTGCTTCATTTTATTTTGCTTGCTGCTGTTTTCTACTGATTTCAATTTAGCGCTTCGCATTAGAAATTCTACCCCCTAACCAGAGATGGCTTACTTGGCTATTTTATGGGGCGAACATATAGGATATTTTGCATACTAAACATACTTTTATTAACAGCTAATAGTTAAAAGTTAATGATTTATAATATTTAGATGTAAAATTCAATTGCATTAGCCCCCCGTTCCTTGCCTATGTAAGAGTATTCGAGAGTCGACTTTAGCGTGTTTTGTGCTAAAATTCTCTAGCTACTGTTGAAAAATCCTAATTAATTTTGACTTGCAACCGTTTGCATTGTCAACCGCAGCCACGTAGCCGGCGCTGGTGTCGCCGGCGTCGCTGCCGTTGTCAACGCTTATCGGCCATTTGATCGGCGTTGCGGCGTACCGCAAAATGTGACGGCGGCAAAGAGAGGCAGAGAGAGAGAGAGAGAGAGAGAGAGCGAGAGAGTAAGAGAGCGACAACCCTTGACGCGCGTAGGCGGCGCCCTATCATTTATCACGGGTTGCAAATGCTTCAAAGTGGCTGTAACTGAGCCCCCCACAGCGGTGGCAATTTTAAAGTGCACTCACACTCTCAGTCGCAGTCGCCGTCGCAGTCACAGTTGCAGTCGCAGTCGCAGTCACGCAGTCGCTCAGTCACAGCTAATAAATAATGTATTGAAATTGGATATCGCCTTCGTTTGACGCACAATGCACCGCAATTAGACGAGTTGAAAGTGAACGTGCGCGCGCGCTCTCTATACCATTCTCTTGCTCGCCCTCTCTCTTCCAGTGGGTCCCATGCACGTAACTTGCTGAATTGGTCCTGAGCTTCTTCTGCTTCTTCTTGCTGTTATTTTTTTTTGGCAGACCTTGTCAACGATCGTTCGTCCCTTTTGTGCGCTCGTTTACATGTACTTAACAAAGGCAATCAATATGTTGACAACAAATTGCAATAATAATCAAAAGTATGATGAAAAGAAATACAAAGGGAGGTACGCAGCTAATTGCGGTGCAGTTGCATACAGTGGCTTACAGCTTATTTCTACCAGCTGCAAGAACAATTCAGGCGTCTTTAAGATGTTAAGTAAAATGAAAGGGAGATTGTTTTATTTATAAAAGTATTTGTGCAGCTATTTACCATAATCACAGCTAAAAAAGTGTAGTAAGTGTAGCTCATTTATTTGTTTCAATATTTATATACACTTTCATATATTAAAAGGTTTTACATTTTTATTATTTTTATTTTATTATTATTATTATTATTATTATTATTATTATTATTATTATTATTATTATTATTAATATTATTATTATTATTATTATTATTATTATTATTTGTTATAAAAATCAATAAAATCATACATATATTTGGAGTTAGTTGGAGTTGGGTTAGGTTCACTAATTTTGGGGGCTTTGTTATCTCTTTTATAGATGCTGGCTGTGATTAGCTGTGAGCCACTGTACATGCATTCATACATATGCATGTACGATAAGTATAATTGTAGTGCAATTTTGTATGTACACAACTTTCACACATACACTCACACATACATAAGTATGTACATATGTATATGTATGAATGCAAATTAATTGGCAAACTGGGAGAAGAAACAGCTGAAGAAGTTGCAACCGGCTGTGTCTTTACTTTTTACATTTAAAAAAAACTCTCTGTCAGCCATTTTGAGTAATTTCGAATGGAAAGAAAAAGGAACTGAAATGAATGGGCTGATGACTACTACAACTACATATGTATGTATGTATATTGACAGTTAGAAATTTTCGATTACTGTTAAGATTTGGAATTCTGCTCTGGCCGCAAGCGAATTCAACTAGTTCCGGCTGACAGATCGAATCTTGGCCACGGCATTTGCCGTCAAACACAAAAATCCCATCGAAATATTCAAGTGGTAAATTTGCATATTTGTGTATGTAAAGCGTTTCGGTTTCGATTTTTATTTGCACAAGCGCTTAATTGTGTAAAAGGGAAGGCGAACGAAGGCAAGGCACGGCACGGCACGGCACGGCACGGCTCAGCTCTGGCCAGGCCAGCAGCTGCCGAGCGCTGCCAATTAATAGATGAAAATGGATTTGTGTAAGAAATATGCGTTACCCATTTGCATGCGCAGCAGCAGCAGCAACAGCAACAACAACAACAACAATGCATGCCACTGACAAGCCCCGACCAGAGACAATTAGGCAATTATTTGCGCAAAGGATCAAAACCAAAACAAAAAGCAAAGCCAGCGTCTGTCTGTCTGCGACCTCTCGCTCGCACACACACGCATAGTCTCACTCAGTCACTTACACACATACACACACACACACGCACACAGTTGGGCTCGCTCTGGGAACGCGCACAGTGTGGCCAAATGTTCAGCAGCTTGGGCTTTCCTTCGTCTCGTCTCTTTGGTTTGCGTTTGCTTTTAATTGAACATGAGCAATTAGCGTGCAATTTGTTTCGCTCGCAAAAATGCTAACGGTAATCGCAGCCCCCGCAGCCTCGCCATGCCCGCCTCCCCCGCCACTTGTGTGTTCCACGTGTGCCACGTGTTTTCGGGCCGCCCAAAACGCACTTGAGTAGAATTAATTTTAAATGCTACGCTGCACGCGGCTAAGTGATTATGCCAAGCCAGAGAGGAACCATACTCATGCCTCATTCCCATACCCATTTTCCATTTCCATTTCCATTTGTTCCCATTCCCATTGGCAGCACTCGCTCGCTCACTTGCTCGCATGTTTAATTATAATTAAAAAGCCTTGGCTCATCTTCGGCCCTCTCGCTCTGGCCGATGGGCAAGGCGGTAGCGCCATTTCGCTCGCACATGCTTTAAGCATGCATTCGCTTACTTCCATAAACATTAAAATGGTTAATTGAGTGCTTAGTGGCCGGGCCACGACTTCCAGCAGCCGCAGCCGCAGCCGCAGGATCTTGAACTCATCTATCTGCCTTGGCCATTGTCAAAGCGCGCCATGCACTCCATAATATTAATTATTTTAATTGAAATGTTCATTATTTTACATCTAATTTAGCGCTGCTTGCGTGTGCGATTCCCCCGAACCCTGACCCCGAGCCCCTAACCCCGAACCCCGAACCCAGCCCAAAAACAACTCAACTCCAGCTCCATGCTCGGACAGGACGAATCCTGTGCACAATGCTCACATGCTTTTAAGCTTTCACTCTGAGGCCGCCTGTGCACAGTGGGCTACGGCTGATTTGTTTGGCAAATGGACTTAATTATTTATTTATTAATTTTCATTAAAAATTGTTTTTTGTTGTTGTGATTTTAGACTATTTGATAGCTAAGCAAAATAATATTTATCTACAGGAAATAATTTTTTATTTATATATTATAATTTAACGTTATTATTATTATTTTAAATAATTCTTATTAATAATATTTTAAAAGTAAATTTGAATTTAAAAAGTAACAACATTTTTGTTAAATGTACATTATATGTGTATATATTTTTATATATATTTTTTAGTTGAAAAAAATTTATTAAAATAATTTTAATTCTTTTAATAATCCATAATTAATTATACTAAATAAAGTCTTATTAATTTTATATTTTAGCTTCAAATGATGATCAGCAATAAAACTTTAATTTGAATTTAATTTTAAATGATTAAAACTGTAATTAAAAAATATTTATAATTATGTGTAATTAATTATATTAAATAAAGTTTTATTAATTTTGATCAGCAATAAAACTTTAATTTGAATTTAATTTTAAATGATTAAAACTGTAATTAAAAAATATTTATAATTATGTGTGAGTTTTTATATAATTTGAAAAATAATTGAAATTTGTATATAAATTTATTATAATAATCAAATTGTTAATTTTATAATCATTAATTTCAAGTATTTATTTTATATAATAAAATGATAAAAATAAAAAAATTATTATCAAATCAATTCAACATCAAAGTTGTTTAGATTGGTCTTTGATGCCACTGTGCGCACTGGTTGTTGCTTATTTTCAATTTTTTTTTATATTTTAATTTTATTTTTGTTTTTTTATTTGGGGTTGCTGCATTTGGCGCGGGGTTTATTATAAATTTTTAATTGGCTTTTTATGTATGAATAATGCTGCTCTTTGCCAGCAGTCGTCCTGTCTAAAGGGATGCATTCCAGGGGGTTGTATCTATGTGTGTATATCTCTGTGTGTGTGTGCGTGTATGTCTCTCTCTCTCTCTATTTGTGTGTGTGTGTGTGTGTGTGTGTGGCTTGGGTGCGTGTGCTATGCTTCTTATCCTAAGTAGTTTGAGCCTATTATTTATGCAGCCAATTCATTATGTGGTTGTCCATGGGCCACGTTTTTCATATTTCTATTCTCTATTCTCTCTGCTTCTGCAACAAATTTGTTATGGACTGCGTAAAAAAGGGGTTAGCGAGCAGGCAGCGGGCTGCATTCCTGGTTAGGTAGGGCTACTATTATCTGTGGATGTCAAGTTGCTTGGTTAACCGGCAGAAAAAAAAAATAGAAACGGAGGAAAATCAAATCAAATCAAATCAGAGCGAGGTGCAAAATAATAAATGGCTAAATGCCAGCAACAACAACAACAAGCATAAGAAGTTTTGAAACAACCCCCCGTCAAATATAAAAAATTACATTTTTGTCAACTCATTAGAAACGTGACGATGAAAGCAGCGCAAGGTCCTGCTGCTGGTCCATTTAGTGCTTTGAAAAGGGTTTGTCATTTAATTAAAAAAAAAAAAGGAACAAAAAAAAAAAATCATGGCAAAAAAATACCAAGAAGGTAAACAGGTAGGTTGGCCACTTTACATAAGCAGCTGGCTGGCTCCACCTACAGCGGTCAGTTTGACAGCTGTGTAACAGTGCGCGCCTACGCACAGGTGTACATTAACAGAGCTCTGTTAAGGCTCTGTCGCGGTGCTACCCTCGTTGGCCGGCACCTGCGATAGGCGGCTGGCTGGCAAAAGCCAACCGCTTGGTGTCCAATGGCAGCACAGCCCCAAAAGCAACAACGCTCAAATCAAACACACACACAACAACAAAAAAAAAGGAAGCGTTACATAAAACAAAAACAAGAAACCCCCAACCACAAAGTATCTGGAGCAGCGGCAAATATGCGCAAGAGCCAAAACAACCCTCGCAGCAACAGCAGTAGCAGTAGCAGCAGCAGCAGCAGCAGCAAAGGCAGCGACAGCACCAAATGCCGGTCTCAGCTAGCGAGCAGCAATAGCAGCTGATAAGCCAGCGAGAGCGAGAGAGCGCCAGAGCGCAACCACCTAACGACGACAACAGCAGCAGCGCAGCAACGCCAGCAGCAAAGCCAGCAACAGCAACAGCAACATCAGCAACAACAACAGCGCACGTTTTTGCCGCTTTTCGGTTTTCATTCATGCAGCCTCGTCGTCGCATTCGTCAAGTGAACTTCGGCGCTGGCGGTCGTGTGTGCGCGCAGTAGTAGCAGCAGTAATAAACAGCAACTGAAATTACGTTACGCGAAATTTCAAATTTGTCGAGTGCGAAGCGCATTGTTTATTATTTAGAGGAAAACAAAACAAAAATAATCATAAATATAACAACAAAAAATTATTTCTTTATTTTTTTTTTTTCGAAAACAAGATATTTATGCAAGTGCCGACATATGTATTAATATATACATATCTATCTCTGTGTGTGTAAGTGTGCGTGCAACAATATTTAACAACAACAACAACAACAACAGCAACAACCAGAGAAGCAACAGTCAAGTGTGTGTGTTTGTTTACGCCTTCGATCCGCCTCCCCACCAGCCGTTATTTCACTCACTCTCTCTCTTACACTCTATGTGTGTGTGTGTGTGCGTGTGTGTGTGGCGCAATTATTTGAAATATGCAAATTTACGAGCTAACTAATTGAGTCGAGTTGAGTTCAGTTCGCGGTTCGCGTGTGTTTTGTGTTGTTGCAGGTGTCGGGCATTCTCTCGATCTCGCTCACGCACACTCACTCTCTCTCTCTATCTCTCTGTCTTGCTGGTCGATCTTGGCTCGTTAGAGGCGTCTTCTTATTGCCATCTGTACTAATTCAATCAACGGTAAATCACGCGCTAACAGCTCTCACCCACTCTCTGACACTGTCTCGCGCTCGCTCTCACGTACGCGCTGCCTGTGCAACTCTCCTTATCGCACGTGTGCAAGCAGCAGCAGAGGCAGAAGCAGCAACAGCGGCAGCAGCACCAGCAGCAACAGCAGCAGCAGCAGTTTTCATGCGTTTAGTACGACTATAAAAATTCGCACTCAATTAGCAGTAGCAGTAGCAGCAGCAACAATTCATAACATAAACAAAACACAAGAAACGAAAACAATAACAATAATAACTACAATAACAACAACAAGAAACGCTAGCAAATTCCTGTGTGCAAATTGTACAACAAACCGCGCTAAATAAATATAAGAATTATAAAAAAAAGAGAAAAAAAAACAAGCCTTACCACAAAACCAGAACCAAGCACAAGGAGAATCAAGAGCAACAACAACAACAACAGCCGCACTAAATACAAGAAAGAAGGCGAAAAAGGCCGATTGCCAGCAATAAAGAGAAAATATCCCCCTTCAGGCAGAGCTCGACGATCGCTCGCAGCAAGAAAAGCAACAATTTTCTGCATATGTAAGTCGAAACTTTTGTGCTGCGATCCTTTTAATTAGTTTACTTTTAGTTTCTGCTGCTGTTGTTTATTTTTGCCATTTGTTTTAATTAACGTCGCCGTCGTCGTCAGCGGCTGCATTTGGCAGGCCAGAAGAAAACGAGCGGCGCGGCCCAAGAACAACAAAACGCAAATCTTTTCTGTTAATTGCTTCAGTTTCAAGTTTCGTTGCGTTTACGCCGAAAAAACAACAACAATAACAGCACAGACATAACAGAGAAAGCCTCTGTGTGTTGTGTGTGTGTGTGAGTGCTTTATGAGTTACATAAAATCGATCACAACTTGCACAAAAAAAAAAAAAGAGAAAAGAATCTAACAAACAAACAAACTAGAAACTATTGACGAATTCCAATTGGGAATGTAAAGAATTTCGCGTATGTGGAAGTTAAAAGCTTTCTTAGAGGTCATTTTCAATTAGCAGGGGCATTCTTATAGGATTCCGCACTGTTATTTCTGTTTGTGCAAAAACTTAAATTGTTCAGCATAGATTTAAATGTGTTAAAATTTGCAAAATAGCAAAATTATGGGTAATGGCTAATAAAATAGAAAGAGCAGAGCAATTTCTGGTTAGAGGCAGTTAAAAGCAATTCATTCCGGATTACGGCTAGATTATATCAAATTATAAATAATATTGAAAGCTTCAGTGATTGCTTGAATCAACTGATAAAAATCGTATGACTCGCCTTCATTTGAGTACTTACTGGCTCAGGTTCGCAAAAACATTTCTTTTATTTATATAAAGCTTAGATTTCCAGCATTATATCCATATGGTTTTCTTGGAATAAACATGCGATCTACTTTCATTCCAGCACTCAGCAAGAATTTCAGTAATGCCATTTGAAACCCTGCAAATAACTGCAATAGCATGTTCTTCAGTTTTTTCATTAGAAGTGAAGAAATTTTGCAATTTTTTTTTTATTTTTTTTGCTACTCAATCCAATCAATTTTTTTTTTTTTTTTTTTTTTTTTTTTTTTTGTTTTTTAAACCCATAAATTTTTTTTTTTTTTTTTTTTTTTTTTTTTTTTTTTGCACTGCTCGCAGTAAAGATAAGAAAAGATGTTTTATGTTTTTTCAATAGTAAAATAACATAAATCGTTATCTGTATCAATAAATAAACCTTAAAAGTTGTAAATCTCCCAATTGTAGCGCTCGCCCCAATACCATATAAATTTCCACTCTAATTAGAATTTCTTAATAATGCGAGCTTTGTTCCTCGCAAATATTCCTATTGGCAGTTATCTCACCAATTCCAGTGAAGCTGCTACTCTAATTAGAATTTCCCAATAAGTTTAACTTTATTTTGTTTACATTTCATTTGCATTTCAGCTACTCTTGTTGATCAGCTGAGCAGCTCTCAATTGCATTGCTTTACATTGCACACTCTAGCTCTCTCTCATTCTGCTCAAACTCTCTTTTCGTGTCACTTGGCAATATTTGTGCTGTACTTTAGCAGACGCGCAGTCTGTTAATTAGTTACCCTTTTTCATGCTGTGCATCAGTGGGTGTGTGTGTGTGTGTGTTTGTGTTTGTGTGCGTCTGTTGTCAACCCCAACGATCTTAGTTATCATCTAATTGCAAATTTTACGCATTTGTAAGCGCTCGCGCGCTCGCTCTCACTGCCTCTCGCCGCGCACAACTCTCCCACAGTGGAGACTTCTCGGCTGTGTTGCCGTTGCCGTTGCCGTTCTCTGTTGTTGTTCTCTGTCTGTCAAGCAGGCCATTAATGCCAAATGCGTGTCTGTCAAGTTATAAACTCAGACGCTGGGCGTCTCGCCTGTTTGTGGAGCGTGTAAAGTGGAGGTGCAAAAATAAAAACAACAAAAAAGCAAAAAAAAAAGGCCCAAAAACAAAAACAAAAGCGAAAGATATGTAAGAAAAACAAGAAAAGACTGCAGTGAAGTGCATTGGTTCAGTTAACGTTGCCGCCGACTAGCGACTTGCGACTTGCGACTCACGTTGCATTAATTAACATTTAAACAATAATTAAATTATTCATACAAATGTGGCAAATGTAACCGAGGGCGGCGGCGGCAGTGGGCAGCAGGAGGCACCTTCATCAACTGGCAACTGATGCGGCCGCCGATTGCGTCTGGCAGCAACAGCCTATTAGTATGGCTTATTGCCTCGCCGAACGATCCACCTCTATGCACCTCCCTCCGCTCCACCATGTCGCTTTAAGCTCCTGCCTCAGCTACGATCTTATCGGCAGCAGGGCGCGCACGCGCACCTCGCGGCTCACACAGTAGCAGCCGCAGCAGCAGCAGACGCAACAGCAGGAGAAGCAGCAGTCGACGACGCACCTACATATAGACATACATCTACATGTGAACTCATGTATGTGTGTACATTCGCATGCACACATACACACACACACGCATGCAATGACACCAACGCCACATCTCTCTCTCTCTCTCTCTCTCTCTCTCTCTCTTTTGATGCCCAGCTCTAAGAAACACTCCGCAGCTTGGATAGGGTCTTTGATGTAACTGAGATGGAAACGGGAAACTATTCTAGATGTAGAACAAGGAGATAGAGTAGGGAGTATGAGAAAGAGAAGAAGAGAGAAAGATAGAGAGAGAGATAGATAGAGAGAGAGAGAGAGAGAGAGAGAGAGAGAGAGAGAGAGAGAGAGAGAGAGAGAGTGTATAAAAATGTGAATAAGAAAGAAAACACAACAGAAATAGAGAACAAGTATGTAAAGGAGAAGTAGAACTACAATGCAAAGGAGAATGAGAAAACGAATGAGATGAAGAAAGAGACAATTGACATTAATGGGAGAGAAGAGAAGAGTTCCAATATACATATGTATGAATTAAATATAGTTTTTAATTTTCAAGTGCTCAAATGAAACCCAAAGTAACAAATCTTATCCCAGCAAAAAGTCTTATCTAATATATGTGATTTACATAGAAGAGAAATATCTGTAATTAAGTATCTCTCCGCTCTATTCACACACTCTATTCACTTTAACTTTCCCTTCATCTGCCTCTCTGTCTCTCTCGTTCTCTCTCTTGTTATTTACGTATTCTCTCCTGCATCAAAATTTTGTTGCTTAGTGTAATTGCCACACATTGTGCTGCGGCCTTTTAATGCTAACAACTTGCTTAGGCAGCAGGCACTTCATGCTGCTCCAAGTCCTGCCCCTGCCCCTGCACCAGCCCCTGCCCCTGCCCCTGCGTTAGCAGCTGCTCCCGTTGCTCGTCCGCTCGCCTCGCTGTAATCCTTTAATTTATGGCACTCGACGGAGCTGGAACTAGAATTTGGACAAGAGATGGGCGAGGGATTGGGCCGCCTCCATGACAACAATTTGCAAATATTTTATTAATAAATGACATTGCCCAGAGAGAAAGAGAGAGAGAAAGAGAGAGAGAGAGAGAGGGAGAGAGAGAGTGGGTGAAGAGAGGGAGGAGTGAGACAGAGGCCTGTTTTGTGATTTCAGCCGAAAAACTTGTTGATCAGAGTAAGAGAGAGAGAGAGAGAGAGAGAGAGATAGAGAGTGAGCGATCGAGAGCGAACGTTGCATCGGCTTCTCCTTGCGGCTTTATGCACCGATGCATGCAAAAACTTTGCTGTTATATTAAATTAAAAGAATTAAGACCTCTTCGGAAGAGTCTGCTCGATTAGCTGATGATCTGTTATTGAACAACTTGAAAGACAGTAGAGAGGGAAACTGGGTATTATGATTTTCTTCCTTCTTCTTCTTCTTTTGAGGAAACCAAGAAACTATATATAGAACTGGATTCCCTATGGCAAATCCATAGAGTTTTTTGATATATGAAAACAAAATATATACAAATTTTAAACAGAAAATTAAAATAAAGGAACTACAAGCCGAAATTCTTATAGAACTTACCAATCATCAGGCAAATGAAATCAAGTTGAGTTGAAGGTAGAAAAATTCGTATTTTTATTCTAATATAATATATAGTAATACTAATAATAATATAATAAATATAAGAGACTTTGTGATCTATGCATTCAAACAAAAGTTAGGGTATTATCAATGTCTGCTATGATTGCAATTGCAATGAGCCAACTGAGCGAGCGACTCGCTGTGGATCAGGCAGGGACTGTTGGACTACCGGACTGCCGTACTGCCGGACTGTCGGCCTGTCTATAGGCCAGTTCTGTGGGCAGCAATGCGGCGCGTGTGTGTTGGCTGGCAAATTGAAATCGAAAATGAAAACTCGTTAATTAAAAAGTTAACATGTTGGATTGACCAGAGCCAGAGACGGCTCTCAATGTTGAACTTGGCTTGCAATTGGTTTTATTAATAATTAAGAAGCAACGTCAGCGCTCATCATCATCATCATCGTCATCGTCGTCGTCGTCGCTATCGTCATTATCATTGTCAGAATTGTGGTTTCAACTGTAGCCGTTGCCTTATGCCACAAATTTATCCTGACGTCTCTGCCGTTCAACGGGACACATGCAAAAAGGGGGCGGGGCGCAGGCCGCATGCAGTTGAGGGCTCTACGGACCCGGTTTGCGTTTCAGTTGCCGTTGCCGTTGCCATTGCCATTGTTGTTGTTGTTGTTGTTGTTTGTCAAAGGAAGTGCGTCGCGCCAAAATGAAAAATGAAGTGCACAACGGCCTCTCTTTCGCACATAATGTGTTTTTATTATAATTTCATTAAAACACACACACACACACAGACACACACACACACACACACCCGGGATTGCCTTGCTCAGGGGGCGGAACGTGCCGAGCGTGAGGGTTTATTGAAACACAACCTGCAAAATGCATCAGCAAAAGGATATTTCACGGTTTGAACTTTGCTTGCGTGCGCTTCATTTTTATAATGTTGTACACTATTTGCCATGTTAAAGAGGGGTATATAGGTCTCATAGCTGGTTTATTATTTATGAATTGCTAATATTTGATAAATTATGTGTAGTTTTTAGCTAAAAATTGAAACAAAATTCAAAATAATTCTTGTCTGCCAAGTCTAATATTCACTAATTTATTTAATTCCTTAAACTGCTAATAATTCCATTGAAACTTACTTCAAATTCCAATTGGATTCTCATTGGCAGCTCAAAGTTTCTATTGCTCCAGTTCTCTTAAGCTTGCCTTGGCATTTATAGCTCTCTCACTCATACTCTCGCACGCAATGAACTCTCCAAATTTCCAGTTGAAAAGCTCAGTTGCTGCGCTCGCCTTGCCAATTGCACTGAGTGGCATTGCATAGCGCCGTCTCGCTCGCACTCTGAATCATTTGCACAGATTCTTATCTGAGCAGCGCACGCACCTAAACGAACTGCAAATGAAGCGACAGCCGAAGAACGAGCCGAAGTCAATGACGACGGCGGCGTCGAAAGCCGAAGGCCGAAAACGCAAAGCTCAGCATTCGTTCAGCGTTGCTGCTGGCGGGTCCTGTACTCGTTGTTGTTGTTGTTGTTGTTTTTTCGTTTTTGTTTTTTTTTAGTCGTTTTCTTTATAATTGGTTTGAAATTAATTTGCCAATTACACGATCTCACATTTAATTGGCTTACCCCGGCGGCAACGACGAGGAAGACTCGACAACTCAACCGACTCAACGACTCGAACCACTCGACGACTCGACGACTCCGCATGGTGCGTACGAACGGTTGGCTCTGGCCCTTTGCCTGCTGATGATGCCTGTTGCCCTTTTTTGTATGTGCGGTCTCTGCTGTGTTGGGTTGGGTTTACGCTTCGCTTGGTCCCCATGGTGCGCAGATCTTAGCCGCGATCATCAGCCACATCATCATCACCACCATCATCATCATCATCATCAGCAGCAGCAGCAGCAGCAGCAGCAGCAGCAGCAGCAGCAGCAGCATCAGCATCAGCTTGATCAGATTGGCAAACATCATCATTAGCCGAGCGCTGCCCCTAAACATTGTCGCTTTCAATTTGAGTAAATGAAGCAAACAGTGCGTGCGACATTCGCTTTATGTGCCGACAGTCAAATCAGTCTCCCTCTCGCTCAAGCCGCCACTCTCTCTCCCTCTCACTCACTCTGTCTTTTAGTGTATCTGAGATCAGTCGCTTATCAATTTGCAATATGCATTTTTGCATAATACGGCCAGCCTCCCATACTAAATTGTATGTCATTCGATCCAAGCGAGGGGTGGGAAGGTGCAACGAGCCAGGTGGCAGTGGGTAGAAGGGAAGGAGGGGGAGGGGGGATTTGCTGCGGCACATGGGGCTTACGCGAAGAGGGGCTTGGCAGTTGGCAACTGGCAACGCGTTAATTGGGTTGAACGTACCGCGCGGATCTTTTGTTGAATCCGCTCTCGTATGCACTTACACACACACAGACACACACACATGCATACAGTAGGAGAAACCAGTTTATTCGGATTTCAGTTTTCTCAGTTCTCGGTTTTCAGTTTTCAGTTTTCAGTTGGCCAACAATTTTAACTAAAGCCTAAACACTTTTAGTTAAAATGCCAATTAAAATATTTTTTTGACTCTCCCTCTCTCTCTCTCTCTCTTTGTCTCTTTGTGACCTTCTGTCTCTCTCTCTCTCTCTCTCTGTCGCCCGCTCGGTCTGCCCCATGATCGATGTGAGCTGAGCCTAAGCTCTGCTGCCCCTGTCGCAAATAAATGCAGATGTCAATTAGAGCCTCATTAAAAAATGCGCAAAAGCGCAAACTTTCAACTCGTAATTTGAGAACGCGGCAACCCTCGGCCACCCCCCCGCCTACCACTCATCCCCGAGAAACACACAAAGCTCTCGTTGCCCAGCTTTATGGCCTCACACTCATGCCTCAAGTCGCGGCCAAGTGTCTCCGAGTCTTCGGTCTAGTGACTGAGTTTCTTGCGCAGCCAGTCCCCAGTCCTCAGTCCCCAACCTCCAGTCTCCAGTCTCCAGTCTCCCGCCTGCGACTCTCGATTTGATTCTGTACATGAGCATCACTTGCACTTTTATTTGAGGTCTCAGGTCTCAGGACTCTAACTCGGACTTGGAGCTCAGACTTCGACGGCGACTGCGACTGCGACTTTGACTTGGAGTTGGGCACAGAAAGGCTGCCGCATTCCGACGCTCAGTGCGCACAGTGGGGCAAAAGATAAAAGAAAGATTTTGAAAGCTTTGATTTATTTATTTCTGATTTATAAAAAAGTTTTATGAACTTATAAAAATATAGGCATTCGTAAAGCTATCTTAGTTAGGCTCTTATATATTAGCTACAAAAAAAAAAAACGCATAAATACACAATAAATAGTAATCATAAACAAAAGTAATAGATAATAATAATAGAAAATAATAATAATAGAAAATAATAATAAGAAAAAAAGTTAAAAATAAAAAATAATAATAATAAATAATACTAAAAAATAATAATAAATAACAAAAAAATTAATAAATAAATAAATAATACTAAAAAAATAATAAAAAATAATAAAATTAAATAATACTAAAAAATAATAATAATAAATAATAATAATAATAATAAATAATAATAATAAATAATAATAATAAATAATAATAATAAATAAAATTACATATATAAAAACAAAATTCTTCAAAGAGATTGTTCGCAAAAATAATATATATATTTTTTTTTAAATTGCATTTTTTAATTCCTTAAAAATACTAAAAATTCCTGTTTGCAAGCAAAATTTTAATTTCCATGCCAATTGCACAACTATAAGAAAAAATTTCAATGAGTTTGCATTTCAATGAGTTGGCACCACGGTGCACGCTGCTAAACGCTCTACGTTGCGATGCGATGCGACAGCGCTGAGTGAAGGTGATTTAAAAATTTTGTCACATTTTCAGTACAAAGATTTTGGTATTTTTTAATGAGCTCTCGGGGATTCTGAGGCAGCACCAGGCCAACTCGAGAAGCTCGGCTGCTTCAGCCAGGACAAAGATCGTCGCACAGGTCTCTGGCGGCGACGCCGATACTGGACGTTGCCCGTTCGTGTTGTTCTTTATTTGTATTCTCCCTCACGCTAGTGAAATGAGTATATTGGTTTGTACGCAATCTTTGCTGCAATTCGTTGCTATTGAAGCTAATGACTTGAAATTTGCAACACCTGTATACCATCGTATTATAAACAGTCAAAACTTTTCCGGAAAATGCATTTTCTGGTACCTTAAAAGTCATGGTAGTTTAAGTTCCAGAGTGTGAGAATTTACAATGTATATTCCCGTTGTTAACTGGAGTTCAACAAGATATGGCGCACATTGGGGGCGTGACAACTCGCGTAGGACTTGCTTCGATTGATTTGACTGATGGATCTGGCAAAGTTTGGACTGTGAATGAGTATTCTGCAGTCGCTAACCCCCGACAGTAAATTTCGTATTTGTTTTTCATTTTATTCTATATATATATATATATATATATATATATATATATTTATTTCTGATTTTTTGTTGTTGTATTTTTATTTGTATTTATTTCGTATTCTTTCGCTCGCTCCAAAGCGGTTTCTTGGTATGCTGCCTGGCAAAAGTGCAA
Organism: Drosophila navojoa; assembly: GCF_001654015.2. The sequence continues at coordinate 35,630 of NW_022046103.1, read as the reverse complement.
ATTTTGTTGCATGTCCGCGCGCTGATCTGTGTTTCTCTCTCTCCCTGTCTCTCTCTCTCTCTCTTGATTTTTATTTTATTTGTATTTTAGTTATATTTGTATTTGTTGCTGCTGTGCCGCTTCTTTCTCATTTATATTTGGTTCCTTGTATTTAAATTGTTAATGTGCTGCTTATTGTTGTTGCTGTTGCTGTAGCTGCTGTCTTTGGGGAATTAGCACTGCTTTGTTGTTATTGCAACTTGTTAAAATTCCGCATTGCGTCCGCGCTGTGGCATCGCCATCGCCATCCGCACCGGCATCGGCATCGGCATCGGCTATATGTTCATGTTCATAAATTCAACACGCCGCGTGTCCCATTGCCTGGATTTATCATCATTAGCGCACAAATTGGACGCATCTGATGTTATTTGGCAAATATTTCCCTGCCCAAACCTATATCTATTTCCACTAACATGATGCTTGTTTTGTCTCTTCTTCTTGTTACCCTGTTTTTTTGCGCCCTTCGAGAAATACCAATCAGAATTCGCTGATTCTCATTATGAAATCTTCGATTTGTAGCTTTTAAGGCAAATGCTTTAAAATGAATGTAAATAAATTAAATTAACTACAACATCTTGTCTTGAGTTTAGCTTTGCTTCGATGCCACATTAAAAAGTATTTTTTTTATTATGGAATGTTAGCTTAACAGAGTTTTAAAAATATATAAAGATTGCCAAATTAGCAGTTGTTATGATAACTTAACAGAAACTTGCATTGTGTGTATTTCATAAGCTATGTTAACTTAACATAAATGGCACTATGTCTAGTAAGAAGGCAATTTAATTTAACAGACCTCCCACAATTTCAGCGTGACAGCTTGCAGAATATGTTAAGCTTAACAGAGCTGACAGAATGTTTATATGCTATGTATGTTATTGATGCCAACTAAACAGAGTTTATCCAATAGGTTGTGTGTTATGTTAAGTTAACATGGCTAATCTAATTGGAATGTGTAAATAATAAAAAAGAAGCAGTAAAGCGTGTTAATTATCTACACCAGGAATTACAATTTAAAAATATAATAAAATTAATTAGAGTTGGTTTAATGACACATATAGAAATAAATATTATATTTACATTGCACTTGTATATATCTAAGTGTTATAAAAAGTTTCAATGGTATAAAAGATCTCCGTGGAGCTTTACAGATATATGCAGATATGAGCCACTCTGTTATAGCGCTGTTAGCTAACAGCACGGTAAACGCTGCGTATGCGCAATAAAGAAACAATATAATCAACTGCAACAGCAACAGCAGCTGCAACAACAACAACATCTGCAACAAGTAAGCGAACGTGCAACGTAATTAATTAACGAATTAAAAGCGTATGCAACAATAATTACAAAGCCAAAAGGCAATTATGCAAAACAACAACAACAACAACAGCAACACGAAGAGGAGGCTAAGGCAAAACAACAATAAAAATAAAAATAAAAAAAAGCAAAAACACAAACGAAGCCACGCAATGCGGATGCAATTGTTGTTTGTTGGTTGTTGCGGTTGCCGTTGTTGTTGTTGTTGTTGTTGTTGCTGCTATTGTTGTTGTTGCAACGCATTAAATTAAGTTGCCAAAGCGCGCAAAAAATGGAAATTACATGCAACTCAAATACACACACAAACACACACACACACACACACACTCATTAGAATTAATTGACTTTCCATAATTGAGAAAACAATGCGGTGGCGTTGACGACGACTTCAACGTCGACAGCAACGGCGACGGCGACGGCGACGGCGACGTCAGCGTCGGCTACCTACCCACCTATCTACCTACCTGACTGTTTGCCTGCCTGCCTGGCTGTGCCAGCCTACTTGCTATAGCTGCTCTACACTAATAACACGCAACGGGTATGCACGACGCGGCAAGCAGCTTGACTCTGTTAGCCCGAGTCGAGCAACTCGGCTACCCCTTAAGCTGGCGCTCTATCACAACTAGACTAGCCACGCGACTGTAGATATTAGTAAATTATTTATATTAATAGAACATTTGTTGGCCAGTGTAAACGGATATGATACGCAATGAAATGTAAATCAGTTGCATTTCATTTGCCCGGACGGCATAGGCATAAGGGCTCGTTAAAAGTTGGCAATTTTAATTGTTTTTTATTATATTACGCGCATTAGCATAACAGCAACTGCAGCAGCAGCAACAGCAGCAACAACAACAACAGCAGCAGCAACAGTAGCAACAGCAACAACAGCCAGCAGCAGCAATCAAACAGCCATAAAAGTTCAGCTGTTGACTGTGGGTGGTGGTTGCCTGACTTGGCTAAGATTTGGGTGTGTGCATTGACTAAGTAATATGTATATATAACATGTATATGTTATATACATATAATGTTATGCATGGCTAACAGAAATTTAGTGAAAATGCATTTAGCCAAGCGCGTAATTCAATTTCATTTTATGCAACTGCAACAACAACAATAACAATTAGATTAATAATAACAATAGCTACAAGAATTAGCAAACGATAACAACAGCAGCAAATAGCAACAACAATTGGCACAAATTGTATAACGCGCCGGCGACTGCTCTCAAATTTGATTGCCTTTAAGTAAGCAACAACAGCAACAACAATAACAGTCTATTGTTAACAGATCGTCATGACTAAGCGCTGCCCTGTAAAATGTGGGTAATAAGCTGAAAAAAAATACTTTGCAGGCACTCAACAATGAATGTTCCATGCTGAGTGCTCTCAGCTGCCACGCCTCACAAAAAGGGCGTACTATAAGTGATTGATATATACATATATATTCTTCAGTTGATTTAGGCTAAAACATGTCGAATAAATGTTAATACTTGATAGAATGTGTAGAAATTTTCATATATAATTTCAATAAATGACATTTCAATCCAAAGCGATTTATTGATCTGATTGCGAGATATAGACTGATAGGCTCATGCAATTTGATTTTCATAGATCGTCTATAGCTGATGACTAGGTAAGCTAATAGAACTCTCAGTGACTCAACTGCTGACACTCATCAAGCGCGCAGATACCCATAAAGCTCTAAATGTCTAACAATTAATGCCCTTGAGGGTAATTAAATGGTGAAATTGAAAGATGTTTACCAAAAAGAAAAAAAAAAAAACAAAAAAATAAAACAAAAAATAAAAAACTTAACACAAGAAAGTAAAGAAATGACTCAGTTGAATGACAAACTCAACAAACCACTCAGTGAGTGTTTTACAGGGTGTATTTAGTTGAATTTATCATTCGGTTGCTCATTTGTTGGGCCAAAACGCTGGCAATCGCTTTAATTAGACCATTTCTGTGCGCTGCCAGCTCAGCAGCAGCAACATCATCGACAACAACAACAGCAACAACAACAACAACAGAAATCCTGGCAGCTGCTCTTGCAGCAATTTTGATGTATTTTAATTAAGCCTATTTAAAAGGCGCGACAATGTTGCAAGTCATTAATTTTTGTTGTTGTTGTTGCTGTTGCTGTTAGTAGTAGCCACTAAAATTGTGGCATCCAGCCCACAAAATTGTCGCAAACGAAATGCTTGTTTTTGGCAGGCAGAAAAAAGCGAAAGAAATTCAAATGGCAAAAATCTCATAAAATTTGTTGCATAATTAATGAGTTGTTTAATTTTTTTTTTTTTTTTGCAACTAATTAGAACTTAGCAAGATCAATAAACATTAATTTGTGTCTTTAGTGAAATAAATATAAATTGAATAATAGCATTTATCAAATCCAAGTGCGAATTCAGTCTTCATAAATTAATTCTTAATAAATATTATTAAAGCAGCTTTGACTTTTGTCGGAAGTGAAATTTTTAATATTAAAAAATTTACAGCCGAAATGAAAACTATTTAAACTTAAAACTAAATTAAATAATAAATAAATAATAAAATTAATAAGAAAAAAATATCAACCAAATAATCATTCATTAATAAATAGAAAATGTAAATAATATTTCAAGTTTATTTAATGAAGGAAGAAATTAATAAAATAAATATCATAAATAAAAAAACCTATTAGAAATTAAAAAATATATATATAATGTACATATATATATGTAAATGTATATTTATAAGAAATTAATAAAATAAATATCATAAATAAAAAAACTTATTAGACATTTTAAAAAAAATATATAATGTACATATATATATGTAAATGTATATTTATAAGAAATTAATAAAATAAATATCATAAATAAAAAAACCTATTAGAAATTTTTTTTTTAAATATATAATGTACATATATATTTGTAAATGTAAATGTTTTTTTTTTTACAATAATAAAATATAAATATTTTGTACGCACAAAAAGAGAGAGAGAAAAAAAAACTCAAAAATAATTCAAGTTAATTTAATGAAGGAAGAAATTCATATAATAAACTTAAAAAATAAAATAAAATAAAAAAAATAAATAAAACAATCGGAAAAAATTTTGAAAACATGTAACATATATTTTTAAAAATAATATTGATATATATATATATATATATATTAAGGTTTATTTACATATGTATATAATCTATAGCTGAACGAACAGCTGTTTTACGTTGAATAGACGCCTGCCTTAACACTTGACCCCAATAAGCCTCAATTGATGATGAGCACAAAGTAAAGATGAAATCAAATACTTTATGACGGGCTCCCTCCCAGTCGACGTTCATGTTCTGCGTAAATGCTGATTTCGATTGAGATTGTCCTATAATAGTACTAGAAATGTAAAGATCAGATAGATTCCGCTTTGATTGGCAAGCAACTGAACAAAACGAAATGCAAATTGATGCGATTTTCATAGAACAGCGAAGCTTCCTATATGCATACATACATATATAAAATATATTACCCTATCTATATATGTATGTATATATGTTTATCGAGTGCTCTAATACAAATTGTAGAGAGGTGAATGTGAACTGAGTCAGCGTTGATTGCGATGCTTGTTGTTCAATTGGTGTTGTTGTTGTTGTTGTTGTTGTCTCTGTTACTATTTGGATTACATAGATTTACACTTAAGTCATTGCCAGGCGATAAAAAAGAAATCGTCATACGATCCAAGCATAACATGCAGAATATCAAATACTCTGGATAAATCGTAGGGGGGAAATATAAACAAGCATTTGTGTGGCATATTTATACATACATACATATGTACATATATCCATATATGTCTCAAATTTCTGCATATCTAGTCTAGACTATTATTCAATTGATATAAACATAGACAGCAGTTTTTATGAAGGGAAGGAAAAGTATGAAAAATATATTCACAAACTCGAAGTTTCACTCGAATTGCACGAGGGTTCGCAGTAAATAATATCGAAATTATAGAGAAATATACGAATCAATTTGTCGAGGTCTACAACAAGAGTTTAGCCTGTCTATTGCTAGCTTTTTTTTTATAGGGTCATTAGACTCTTGGCTAGTGTATGCGATCAGGCATAAAACATGTTGATTACTAATCAGCTCAAACTGCCCGATACACAAATAGTTCCATGTCTCGCTGTTAGACCGAGGCGTGATAAGGCACATTTCGATTGGCTATAAAAGTCGATCGAGTTTTGTTTCTTTTAGAGCGCTATAATTATGATCATATAAACATTTGTATATATATGTATATCTGTACATATAATCATAAATATACATACATATAGAAATCTATTTTGGGAACTGTTTGCAGTTTATGTTGAGAGTTGATAAAATGCCTAAAAATAGTTTTGCAAGGTTTTTTTTTTTCATAGACGTGACGCGATTTGCAATGCAAATGAATGAATATATTTAATAAAATTTATTTTGCACTTAAATATAAAAAAAAAATACTTTAAAAAAATAAAATAAAATAAAATACTAGTAAATTAATCTTCTTTCATATTTAATTATAATAAACACAAAAAAATGAACTAATTCCAAATTAACTTGGCTTTGATTTAAGTACTTCGCTGAGCGAGCTCTGTGGCATGTGGCATGTGGCCTGTGGCATGTGGCATGCGCGTCTCATCAGCTGGCCCCGCACTGCTGCCTTTGGAGCTGTTCGCGTTTTAGCCAATTATCGATGCAGGCCATGAATTGGCAGCCAACTGCCAAGCTGACTGGGGCACCCAGTTGCCAATTAGCCAGGCGCAGCAGCAGCAGCAGCAGCACCGTCTCTCTCTCTCTCTCTCTGCCTCTTTGCTTTGCTTCGCTTTTCTTATTTATATGCTGCCCATTCACGCAAGTGAAATGGGCATATTGGCTAAAAGCGAAAGACTTGAATTTTAGTTGACTTGATTTAACGACCAAATTATTCTTCCTAACATTCTCTATGGACCAATTGGAGGCATGTCGGACAGTATTCAACAGTCGGCGATACCCGGCTGCAACTTTGCTTTGACTTGTTTTAATTATAAACCGAATGCGAGCGCCTAAAAATGTTTATTGAAAAACTAAAACTCGAAATTGAAATTGCAAAAAAAAAAAAAAAACAATGCAGAGGCAACGCAAATGGGCCATTTAATGCATTCATTAGCATTTATTCTAGTCACACTTACAACAACAACAACAACAACAACAACAACAACAACAATCACACTATCCACAAGATAGCGTTACATGCATCATTACTACAATTAAGTCAATATTTGCGCACCGCAAACTGAGTTGTAAAGGCCAAGTCAACGACGCCGATGGCACTTGGCTCATGCCTCTTGGCTCTTGGCTGTTGCCTGGCTGTTGCCTGTTAGCGCTTGGGGTCTTAGCGCTGCTTGGCTGCTGGCATAAGCAAGAGCTGGGGCAACGTATTAACACATATTCATCATTACACTGTGCAACAAGTGTGTGGTTCAAGTGAATGGCAATTCAATGGGGAAGCAAAAAGGAAATAAAATTATATATACATATATTTATATTTAACTTAATTAATTTTATTTTATTTTATTTTTATTTTTTAGTTGAATCTCGTTTATTTTTTTATGTATTTTTTATTAAATATATTTTCTTTTTATTTATAAATAAAATAAACAGAATTTTAAAATTAAACATATTTAAAAAGAAAAATAAATAATATATACATATATGTAGATATAATTTTTTTTTAAAATATTTTTTATTAAATATTTTTCTCTGTTTTTTATTTTAATTTATTAATTAATTTATTTATTTATATATAAAGATATCATTTTTTATTTTTAAATATTTTTTATTAAATATTTTTCCTTATTTTTTATTTTAATTAATTTATTTATAAATAAAATAAAAAGAATTTTAAAACTTAACATATTTTACTTCATTTATTTTATTCATTTCATTCATTTATTTGATTGTATTTAGTTATTAAAAATTTTTTTTTAAGGCATATATTTTTTTACGTATTTTTTATTTTTAAAAAATTATGTTGTTCTTTATTTATACATAAAAAACAATGATTTTGAAAATAAATATATATCTAGAATCTATATCTATATTCATACACATGAATTACAGCTCAATACTGCTTCAATATAAGTCTCCCAGCTTGCTCCAGACAGAAAACTCTCCAAATTGATTCGTGTGTAGAGTTATGTGCAGCAGAGTGTTACTTAATGGCTAAGCGCAAAAACTTTTCATTTTAGAAGCCTACACACATCAACAGCAAAAGAGAGAGAGAAAGAGATGGAGAGAGGGATGGAGCAGCAGGAGGAAGAGGACTAGGGGGGTGATGGCGGTAGGGGGTTGTGGTTGGAGGGGTGCTATGGAGAGGCGTGTATGTCTAAAAGTAGTCATCATTAAAATTCCAACAGTGACACACACAGCAGCTAAGCAGGCAGGCAGCTAGGCAGGCAGGCAGGCGAATCGGTAGATTGTTGTTGTTAGTGCAACTGCAACTGCAACTGCGACTGCGACTGCGACAATGGCCAACAAATCCCCAACTGGGCGGCCAACTAGGCAAACACAATGGATGGCCAATGTGGACGCTGCGCTTGTTTCAATTTTCGTTAATTATGTTATGAAAAAAATAAATAAATAAAGTGAAGGCAGAAAGAAGCAAACAAACTAAATGAAGAGTGAAGAAGAAGAAGAAGAAGATCAGTGCAGATGCAGCAGCAGCAACGTGCAAGTTAATGAGTGAACACTGAGAGCGAGACGCCCAGCCAGGCAGCCAGCGAGGAGGCGACTGCTCAAGATTTATGGCCAGGCACACACACACACACACACACACATGGACATAGACGCCATGGGCATTATCAAAACTGAGAAATGCCAAAACCGTAAGCCCAAACGACAACCAAGCAGCAACAGCGGCAGTCCACGGGCTAAACGTGGGCGTTGAGTTCTTTAGTCTTATTTTCATTTACTTGACTTTGCGCTTGCTGCCTCTAATTAGCATTGCAACTGAATGGGGCACGTTGCACATACATGCATGCATACATACATACATACAAATGTATATTCATGTGTGACTGGGCGTCTCGCTGATCTGCGGGTCAGGCCAGACTCCCGTTTTTACCTTTTTAAGTGACAAGCAATGCTAATTACGGCGCAGCTACGCAAATCATTTGACGCACCATACAGCAACAATGCAACTCATTAAGGTGTGTGTGTGTGTGTGTAGAGTACCAATTACATTTGTTAAGCCTATTGAATATTAGCTGTAATAGCAGCTATGCAAATTAACAGTCGACTGTTAATGGTACTCTCTTAAATATTCGACAGTAACTATGTTATTAGCAGCAGTTAGTGTGCTTGCTCTAACAGCGTTATGTTAATGTCATCAGTATGCAAAAACTAACAGCAAACACTCAACTTAACATATGCATGGAGAGTAAAGCAATTCCAATTGGAAAATAGTAGCGCAAATGTTAATTGGCTTTCGAGCAATTAACAGACTACGCATACGTTCGGTTGCCTTGCAGTTACTTTGTTGTTTGCTCAAGTTAATCACTTATGCTAACACTTCCTTGCAATTATATGCACTTCAATGCATCTATGACTGTATGCGCTTATATATATGTATATATACTTTAATTAAATGTGCGGCAATCGCTGCCGCTGCTGCTGCCGTCGCCGACTTGAATATATTTTTTAATTAACGCCTTTTTCTTAGTTGCTCGCTCGTTTGCTTTCATTTTATTTCTTTTGCCATTTGTGCTTTCTTCCACTGTATATTTTTTGCTTTGCCCGCTGCAACTGCGCCAAGTGCATTAATTGTTAATTAATATTTGCCGCTGCCGCTGCCGCTGCCAGCAAATGCAATTAAAGCGCAAAGCGCACAATTAAATTATTGAATTGCTCTTGCCTGCTCGCTGTTGATATTGTTATTGTGGCTCTCTTGTTTAGTTATTTTTGTTGTTGCTGTTGCTTTTTATTGCCTATTTCATATGTAATTGGAAATATCATTATTTGCCTGCTACTTTTTTGTTGGCCCGATTCGATTCGATTAGCTGCGCTGAGACAATTCGCGCTCTCATAAATTTAACAGCGTCACCAGAGGTCGCCTCCTCCTCCCCGTGCGGTCGACTACCCCTGTGTGTGTGTCTAATTTAAATAGAATAACAAACTAATTAGTGTTGATATATTTATTTATATATTTAGTTTGCCTTTGTTTTTGTTTCTATTCTCCGCAAGCAATCACGATTGTTGTTTTTTCTCTATATAAATATATATACATATATTTTTAAATTGAAATGCCTTCGCTTTGTTGTGCTCGCTTCGCAATTGATTTATTGTTAATAAAATTTTGCTATTGCCTTGTTAAATGTAAATGTGGCCCGATCTGACTTGCATAAGTAATCAATATGCTAAGCACCCAAGCTAACAGCAAAGAAAACATAGTAATAAAAAAAAGAAAAAAATCAAATCAAATAAATAAAAATAACAACAAATAAACGCACACACACAGTCGTTTATTAATTACATATAATTCATCCAAACGTTAAACATTAAGCGATCTCCCTCTTGCAAAATGCTCAAGTCGCCGTTTGAATGCTCTGCACATATTCAAATCCCATTGGATTATTCTCTTATTAACAGCAGCTGCTGATTGGCATTTTAAATTTCCCCTCTCATAACAGCATTGACAGCTCTGTAAGCCTTCGTAGGCGCAAAGCTCGCAGCATAGCTGTAATACCGTCGCACAGTGTGTTCGCGGCGATTAGCACTGAGGGGAGAAGGGAAGAAGCAATTGGAAATAACCAGAGAATTTAAATGGCAACGCGCGCAAACGCCAAACGATTAGGCTAGACCGAGCAAGCAATATACGAGCCGAACAGTGCGCGAGAGTGAGAGAGAGGGAAAGACTGAGTGTGTGTACATACATATATACATGTGTCAGCAGCATGCCAATTAGCCGGCCTGCAGTCAGCGCTGCTGGCGCTGGCAGCGACGTCGCGGCGACAAGTTTCGTTTCGAACTCAAATCTCGTATATTTCGGTCAATTGCGTTTATTTTAAATTATATTTGTGTACGATTTTTATGAGCGCTGCTCTGTTGTTGTACTTGTCTTAAAATTAATAAACTGTCCTATTTTTAGCCAGCACCGAGTACAGTGGGCGAGAGAGAGAGCGAATTATACAACTGCTTAACAGCTGATTTTTCATCAACATAATTGCTGAGCTTTTTTGTGCACGACTTTTATGATTGATTGATTACGCGAGCGTGTATGTGTGTGTGTGTGTGTGCGTGCGTGCGTGTGTGAGTGCTCGTAAATGAAATTAACTTTAATCAGTGTGAATGAAAGCTTGTTGCATTTCAACTGTACGTCAATCAAATAAAATGATATTTTTATAGCGACGCTAAGTTTTTGATGAATCTATCAAAGATCATAGATGTAAATGAATATATGCTTATATGTATATGCATATATATGATATACAGTTGTGTTCAATAAAATAGAAATAGTAGGAGTAGTAGTAGTAGTACTTAACTAATAAAGTCTTATACTATTAACACACTTAACTAATTATTTATCACTATTTTCCATCTCTTTGCAGGTAAGTTTCGAAAGCTTGCAACACTACACACATACAGACACGTACGTAATACAGTTGTAAACAGAAATTATATTAGATTCATATGCCATATGCCTGTGCGTCGTTTATCAACTTGAGACGCGCATAGAGCGGCGCTATCAACAGCTGAGAATCACATAGAACGCACTTAATGGCTTAACGCTAACTGAGACAGTTGTCACATTTCCATGCGTCTGGCTTCGTCGCCGCCGTCGCTGCCACCACATACATATCTCGTCTATTTCGGGTCTTATATTGTTTTGTTTAAAGGTTTATTGTGTCATAAAAGCGAACAGCGACAAAAGCCAACGAAATATACCAACTAGCAGGCATTTTAATCAGCCAACAAATATACTTTGCGCATATTTTAAGGCTAATTAAGCCGCAAATTATGGGCGAGTTGTCAGCGCGGGTCTACGCAAGGCTTAAAAATCGTGCCGCTACTTAGGTTCGGCGCTTGCTGGCATTACGAGCGCTACGATACATCAAGTATCGTCAAGGTGTCCAGAGCTTAGTGCTTAAATGCTGTCACTGCACCGGTTTCAGTTACAGTTACTTAGAGCTTTGGAGCTGATATCGCAATTGAAGTTGAAAATTTAGAATTGAGTACTTTTTTTTTGTAGAGTTAAATCTCCAATATATTCATTTATATCGCTTCTGCGATGTATCGCATATAGTTTCTTGTACTTATTTCTAGCTTTATAGCTTTATATGGCTTAGCTTAGCTTAGCTGAAATTGATTAATTGAATTTGTCGTCGTATATCTAATAAGCCATTAGTGCCTAGAGTCAAGCACATATACATAGTTCTTTTTGGGGGCGTCGTTTTCCACTTAGCTGGTATTGCTCTTCAATTATTATTGTTGTTGTTTTTTTTTTTTTTAATTTTTTTTTTTGGGCGTTTACTATGACGTCGAGAACGTGTAGATAATAAAACTAGTTGAGACTTTTTATGTTCTTTTTTATACTTTTTATTAGATACTTTTACAGTTTTGGTGATATCACTGGGCCAAGGTTTTTCCTTTGTTTTTTTTTTTCTTGGCGTGTGAATTGTGTTAATTATGCAAAGTTCAATTAAATTTAATTAAATATCGGCAAATCGCAAAAATATCTATAAGTAAGCATGTTAGAGCAGAGGCCCTGCAGGCTGCAGCGTCCCTTTTCACTCTCTCGACTCTCCACTCTCCATTCATCACTCTCCACTCTCCGCTGTTGCGAGAGGTGGGCCCATTAAATGCAACACTGACAAAATTAATTGCCACTTTTTCGCATTTGGCAGAGCAACAAACGAAAATGTCAAGAAGACGAAGACGACGACGACGACGATACGCCGAAGACGATGACGAAGACGCTGAGAAAAACGAGCAAAAATCAAACAAAAACAAAAAACAAAAAAAAAAAAGAATTATGCGCCAAGCATTTGGGCCAGTGGAGGGCCAAAGCCAAAGAGCGCGCCGACTAAGAGAGTGAGCAAAGTGGGGAGAGTTGGAGAGTAGCGGTCGCCGCTTGCATTGCAAATTAGCAATTGCTGTTGCTGCCTCTGCTGCCGCTGTCGTCGCTGCCGCTGTCGCTGCTGCTGCCAACTGAGCGGAAGTCGCCGCAAATTTGTGGAGGAAATGAGTTTGGCTCGACGCTGAAGCTTGCAGCCGATTGAATTGAAGTAAATCTCCTCCTCTCTCTCTCTCTCTCTCTCTCTCTCTCTTGCCCTCTTCGCGAATGGATTAGTTTGAATTGGTTTTTCAATTTGTCACTTGGCAGCAAAAGAGAGAGGCCGGGCTCTGCTCGGCCTGGGAAGTCGAACAGCTGTTCGAACAGCGACAACAACTGCATTAGCCAGAGCCGCGAATCGGTTAATCTTGCCATAGCCCACATCCCAAACGGAAGCAACGCAATTACAGAACATTATTGCTTACGATTAACAAGCAAACAAGTCAGCTGCAGATTGCCAGTTGGCTAGAAACATACCAATACGCAAATGTATTGCACATATGTTATATATAACGTCGATAAGGTACGCAGAGTTCCAGTTCGAATAGCCTAAACAGCCGTTCATATATTCCAAGGGGCTGCCTGATACGTATGTATGTACATATATCCCAAATGGATCATTTAAATCACGCCAATAATAAGTTTCCCATATCCCAATTGGACGATTTTTGATAAACATATCGGCACTTGTTATGCCAATAAGCAAAGCTATGCCAACTGCTGTATGTTTACATAAAACTAATTACTGTTCAATGGGTAGAATTGTGAGAATAGGAAATATGCTCGTAATGATGTTCGCATGTACTTAAATACATACATACATGTGACATATTTCGTTATTTTTGTTGATAAATGAAGTTTTTTGTTCAACGTAGCCAACACACACTGTACGTTTCGAATGTAGAATGTAACAGAGTTGACACATTCATTAGCATATTTGTTGTTCAATGCCGCCGCCTCGCTGGCAACTCTCTTAGTGTCTGGCCATATGCATAACACATTAGAACATCTAGGCATACTATAGGCAACACCCCTTTACCCTTGCCTTCCCCAACCAGCTCTCGCCTTACTATAGTTGCTGCTGCTGTTGCTTGTTTTCTTGCTAATGGACAACATGTTGCACGCTTCAAAGCGTTGCATGTTTTTGTTGTTGTCAACTGTTTCTCTCTATTGTTGTAAAAACAACAACAATAACAACAACAAGAAAAGCACACACATACACATAAAAACATTATGTCTGAATCATGTTACAAAACAATTTAGCAAACAAACTGTCAAAAACATGACAACTTAAAGCGTTGCCTGAGACGCGTCAGCGTCGGCGTCGACAGCGACGGAGGCAGCGACATCAGTTATGCTGCTGCTGCTGATGATGATGACGCTGTTGATGTTGACGTTGATGAGTCGAGCACATTGTAAATGACATTTGAGAGCGCAAGAGTGTAGAGTGATGTGTAGAGTGTGGAGTTGTAGAGTGGGAGAGTGGGAGAGTTGCCTGCCTGCTTGCCTGCGCCAGCCTGACAAATTATATTTGTTAATTCCACATTCGCACAGATTGCGACCATTTCACTCACTCCACACGCTCACACACTCTCTCTCGCTTATCCACTCACACTTACACTCACACTCACACTCTTCACTCTCTGCGCTCTCACATGCAAATCCCTTGGCGTAATTAAATCAAAGCGCCACCCTTGCGCTCTTTTCATTTTGTTTTTGTATTGTTGATATTTATTTTGGTGGTGCATTTCACATACTTTTGCACACACTTCCAGTGCTGTTCAGATGAGTTTTTTTTTTTTATTTTTTTATTCTTAGCTAAACCATATAATTTCGCTGGACGCTAAGCTGCCAAACGCCCCAAGATCAAGCGCCATGCCGCAAAATAGTTGCAACTTTGCCTGCAATTAAATGCAGCAGCATGGCAACCCTTTTGCCAAGACACGCAATGCCATTAAACACGCACACACACACAAATATACGACTTGATGTATATACATAACTGCACATGATAATGTCATAAAATTAAATGGCCACACTTATTGTTGCCGTTGTCGTTGCTTTAATTAGAGTTTTTCCAGTGTGCTGTCGCTTTAACAGTACACAGACACACACACATGCATACGCAGGCAAAGAAAATTTCCTTTCCTTGTACCATGACTGGCTGGGCCTAGCTGCCTGGCTGCTATAAATATTATAATTATCAAAAAGTGCAGCGAGCGACGTCCACGTTCACCGTCGACGTCGACGAGTAATCGTAATTGAGTTAATTAACACGCCACAAAACGCGCCAGGCGACGCTCAAGCGGGATATGTGCACACACACACACACACACACACACACACACACACACACGCCAACACACACACATACACCTACATACAAGCAAGTCAGAGTGAGACAACAGCAACAGGCTGAGCAGCCTAGCGCAGCAGGCATTTAATTGCTTGTACAAAATAATAATAACACAAGAGCAACAAAAGGCAATTGTTGTTGCTGTCGTCGTCGTTGCCGTTGGCGTTGGCTCTCTTGGCGGCAAAGAGCGTAAATGAAGCGGAGAGTCAAAGCCAAAGCGAGAGCACAAATGTTAAAGTTAACATTCTTGCGCCGCATAGAACACGGCGAAAATCTGTTAATAGGAATGTAAAATCATTTCGTTGGAATTTATTTACATAATGTGTGTGTTTGCTTATGTGTGTGTATTTGTGTGTCACCCAAAGGCTTGCCACACAGCAAAATGACAAGGCTGCAAAACTGATGACTAGCACTTGGACAGGCCAGCCACTGCAACAACAAACAAGCAACTGAAAAACAACAACAACAATGATGATGACGACGACATCGAGGACAACAACAGCAACAACGAGGCAGAGATCATTAAAAGTCCAAAAGCAAAACAATTATGGAACTCATTGAAGCCAATTATTAATAAAAACAGCAGCAACAGCAGCAGAAGCAGCAGCAGAGTTGCTGCCAGCGCAACAAGTGGCAAGTGGCCAACAGTAGCAGCACCAGCAACAACAACAAGAGCAACAGCATCAACGACGAGCAACGGCAAAAACTGAAAGGCCTGCAGCAAGAGCGGCCTTCGTCGTCGACGAGCTCCTCTTCTTCCGAGTGTGTGGCACAGTAGCAAAAACACAACAAAAGACATGTGGCAAAAAGGGCAGCAGAAGCAGCAGCAAACATTGTTAATGAAGCTGCTAAGGAATGCAGACACAAAGAACGAAGAGTGAAGAGCGCAGAGCGAAGAACGTGAAGAACGAAGAACGTAAAGAACGACAAAGAGGAGGAACTGGGCGTGGAGAGCGCACAACTTCACACATAAATGGGAGCAACATGTTGCCAGTGTAGATGATGTTGCTGGCGTATGCGGCGAGGGTGGCAACCAAAACTTACAGACAGTAAATATTGAACTAGAAGACATATTAATAGGGCGCAACAAATTTAACATGCATATTTTAATAAGACAATTTCTTTGTAACATCTGGGTCAGCTTTCTTTAAGCATTTTGAGGCATTTTAAAGTGAGACAATTTTCCCTTAACTATCAAAGAGCATCCTGATTTCCCCTTTAGTAACAGCAACAAATTTCCCTTATAAGTTAATTAACAGCTGTTAACTTGCCTTAGGTATTGGTTCTATTCTAATTGGAGTTTTGGTACATTTGCTAAGTCACGCATTTCCCTTACATTTCAGGGTATTTTAATTGGCAATTAATTGAAATGTTAGGGCATATGTTTCTGGCCCATGGTAAACTGATGTGGCTCACCTCGCATATGCAACATGCTGTGCCATAGTCAATGTCGACAATTAAGTTTGTAAACTGCACATAAATGGCAGGGAAGATGTCGCCAACCAAGCAGCTCGCTGCGAGTATCATGGCCATGAGATGCTGCTTAATAATGTCATAAAAATTAGAACGGCGTATTAATTGGCAAGCAAACAGGCAGCCAGGCAGCGCAGCAGCAGAGAGCGCGGCGCAACTGCAAACTGCAATTTGAACTGCGTGTGGGAGCGCAACATGTTGCCTAGTTTTTATGTTGCTATTGTTGTTGTTGGTGCAGTTGTTGCTGTTGTTGTTGCTGCTGTTTGCACTGCAATTTCGCGCAAATAAAATAAATTGGCAGCCAATTAAGTGAACGTCGCTCAGCCGCATATCAGAACAAAAGCATAAAGGCAGCAAATTAAACGAAAGGCGCGAGCAGCGAAACTCAAACCGAAAAGGAAAAAAGGAAAAAGTGAAACGAAAAACACACATACGAAAAAAAAAAAAGGAAAAAGAGCGAGAAAAGAGTGCAAAAGAAATGCATGCACAATAATAGGCAGACAGACAGACATAGCGGAAGCTGACGAGGGAAATAAAGACAGAAAAAATCAAATTTAATTAACGGCATAAGATCCCAAATGCGCTCGAGTGAGAAAGAGACAGCTAACTAGCTAGTCTAAGCCTGAACAGCCGCAAAGCTCAGATTAATAAATGCCAAATGCATGTTAACAGCAACAACTGTGCGCTCAATTCGTCAGGCAGTCAGTGCGTCAATATGCGCTCGCTTAGTTAGCCAATTACACGACACAATCTTATATGATCGTGCAAATTGTATTTTTATTGCCAATTATTTATTTATTTCGTTTAGAGAACGACAATGCCGACAGTTAAAAATGTTATGATAGGCGTCGCATCGTTGCTGCAGCGAGGCGCACCGACACTTTGCATACACTGTAAGCGCAAAAGCAAACAACAAAAAAAAGGTCCAACTACTCTTCAGCGACTAGTAAATCAGTAAAGTGGAGACTTATTGCTCTAGCAACGCTTAGCATGCAACGCCTGCTTAACATTTCTGCAAATATCTAACAGAGTCATGTTAGTCTATGCAGCCTACATTTACAGTGTATGCGCTCTGTCGGCTTTCGCTTAACATTTGTTTGCTCATCTGCTGCTGCTGTTGCTGGCAATTTGAATTCTGAAATGATATTCAATTAATTGTCATTTTTGTTGTTTTGTTTTCATATTTATATATACTTTTTTTTTTTGGCGCTGCTTGTCGTTTTGTTAATTATTTAGCGTGCGATCATTATAAATTTGTGTGTGTGCAAATAGTTTTGTCTTGCATCACGGCACGTTGGCAACAACAATGGCAGCGCCGACGTTCATTCATTAATTATCAGCAGCAATCTATAAGTTTAATTTGTATTCAATGCAATTAAATGTGAAATTGTTCAGACATACGGATTGCAGCTCGTTTTGTTTAGATTCTTATTTTTGTGTGTTGTTTTGTTGCTAATTCGCATTATGATGTAGATTTTCATTAGGATGAACAAGAAGATACCCTGTAGTAGACTCCTATTTGATCTTATGTTCAATCATTATTGTTATGTCTTAGCTTGCAGCGCATCAAAAAATAATTAACAGCTTACGCTTGCTGTTGATTAGCCTGGCTGTTAAATGGCCATGTTAACAGACGACTGCTGTTCGCATTGTTAACATTGCGCTGTTTATACAAAAAATAGCGTTATTATGTATTATCTTTTTTTGCTGGCTGTGCAGGCTTATTTTTCATGCTCAAATAAACAATAAAAAAAAGGAAAATTCAATAAAACGTCATTGAAAATAAATGCGAAATTAAATTAATTAAACGATGGCACACAAAGCAATTTGCATATGATAATTCGAATAAAAAATGCCACACATATAGGAAAGCAGCAACAAAAAAAAAAAAAAAAAAATGGAAGAGGTGTGCGACAGGTGAATGGGCAATGCGGAAAGAGGCGCGGCCAAAAACAAACTCCGGCGTAAATAACAGTCGGTTGCACTTGAGTAATTTCGCATAAAACATAACCAAGTAGAAAGGATATTAATAAACCGGCGTAAACCACACACACACACGCATACACACACAAACACGCCTGCATTTGCATTTGTGTGTATGTGTGCACATGGACAAGTGGCTGCCATTGCCAGCTGCTCGTGTTGTTGTTGCCATCAAGTAAATCAGTGTCCAATGTGTAAATAATTTCCATTTGAATGAGCAATTGTGCATTTTTCATATACAGACAGACACACACAAGCACATGCACACACGCATGCACACATATGCGCTGCTGCTGCTGCGCTTTCATTTGCAGACGCGACGCGTCGACGTTTAAAATCGCATGAAATTTTATTAAAATGAAGTAAATATGGTGTAAACGTGCTGATAAAACGGTTCGTGCTCAGCTATGTAGAAGAAATGAATGGGCAGCAGCAGCACAGTGATGGCGCGACGTCGACCGCGGCAGCGGCTGTGACAGCGACTGAAGCTGCCCTTTAGCCACCGAGCGAGAGAGCAGGAGCCAAAGTTTAAGCGCAGCTTTTGTCAGCTGAAGAGAGTCGTGTGGACAGTCCAGAGAGTGCAGAGAGGGCAAGTGACGGTTAAGTGGAAGCGATTATATTTATATACATTGCAAAAGTGTGCGTACGTGTGTGTGTGTGTGCGTGTGTAATGCGCGTAATTATGGATTGGGGCAGCTAGTGATCAATGCGGTCGGTAATTACAGTTACCAATTAGCGGTTAAAGCAGTTGTACGCACAAGTATGTCAGCTTATACATATGTTAAATTACACATACATATTTATACGTATATATATGTATGTATGTATGTGCATAGCTATCGCTTGCTGCTGAGTCAATTTCACGACTCTTTTTAGGCATTGCACTCGGCTTTCTTGAACATTGTTGCCCGCATGCTGGCAGCGCATGCAGAAGTCGCCGCAGCAGATGCTTGCCAAGGCGGCGCAGCATAAAATCGCTTATGTAAATAGCCATGCAAATAGGTGTACTCAAGTGTGTGTGCGTGCGTATGGCTGTCTGTGTACATTCCAGTGGAATGCAAGCGACACAGCTGTGTGTGCATGGCGGACGCGGTTGCTCTGTTATTAATGGCAGCATGCTGAAAGAGAGTGTGTGTGTGTGTGTGTGTGTGAGAAAGAAAGAGAAACGAGTGAGAGCAAAAGCACATTGTCCTTTGTTCGTGTTGCTGGTGTTGTTGTTGCTGTTAATTGTGAGAATGATGCCAGCCAGTTAACCGTTATTTAATGTGCACTGTCTACAAGGGCCCGAATTGGAAATACGCCATGGCAAATGTAATTAACTGTAATGCTGAGCGCTTGTGAAGAGCTTCTGTGTGGCCACTGTATCAATACATATAAATACACACACACATACATGCATATATGTATACGGTATATGTATGTATGGCTATTTGGTCAAGTGGAGAGCAGCTCGTATTGTTTTTGTTGCCGTTGTTGCGTTGTTGCGTTATTGCTTTATCTTCAACTGGCAAGCAAATTAAAATCATTATTATCATAAATGTTGTAAATGAGAAGCGGCAGCTAAGTGTTGCTCAAACATTAATTGACACAATTCAGAAGCAACAACAACAATAATAACAATAGACAATTGGCAAATGCAATCAGTTTGCCTCTTTGCTTCTCATTCATCACTATTTGCTTGAGTAGCGCTCGCTCACTCGCACTTGTTCATAGCCATTAGCGTACTCTGTTTGTTTTAATTAATTAACAGCAGAGCTTTATTAGCCGCATAACAGAACTAAACTAGTTTAAACGTTTCAGGCCTAACTGCTACACTGAGCGAAATGCAAAAGCAAATGAAGCTTAAAACATGGTAATTTATTAATTTTTAAGAAATATAAATAAAAATCAAAATAAATAAAAGCAAATTTAATAGGCATTCTAATTTTAAATAATTAATATATATATATACTTTTTAAACACTTGAAATGATTTATTTGATGATTAAATGTTGATTTTTTGTCATATAGAATTAATTAATATACATATATATTTTTTTTAGTATATACAGTGTAAAGAATATTTATACTCTGCTAAAATATATTTTTGATATTTTTTTTTATACATTCATAATTCTTATGCAATTCATATAGAATTATTTGCTGTGTACAATTAAGCCTTTAACAGGCAGTAATAGGATTTTCACTCGTTTTTTGTTTGTTTAATATACATTTATATATTTTATATATTGTTACTTCTTTTGGCCTGGCTTATTCGTTACGGTGTTGCCATTGCCGATCGGTTGACAGTTTCAATTAGGCTTTAACACTCTGGCAGCTCTGGCTCTGGCACTGGCACTGGCATGGCTCCATTTGCAATGCTGGGGCGCTGTTGGCTGCTGTTGGCTCTCAAGTGGCTGGCAATTACGTTCAATTAAGTTGGCCAAGTTGGTAACGGATGCGGACTGTGCAGTTGGCCAAATGCGTTGCGTCTGTAATTAAATGATGCTGCCTCCTCCTTGGCCGGCATGCCACCTAATCATAAGTGATATACCAAAAGGAAATGCTTTTCAAGGCGCACCTGCAACTGGGAGCTGGGAGCTGAGAGCTGGGAGATGGCTAGCTGCTAGTTGGCTAGCTGTTTGTTAGCTGGATCTAGCTCTTCGAGCCACTAATTACATTGATTCTTAGACGATTGCATTGGCAATGGACATGCCAGCATTTGCAGTCGATTTTTTCTTTCTTTTTCTTTGCCTTTTTTCTTTATTTTGTATTTTGTTTTTCTCTTGGCTCGCAACGTCAACTTAATTAATTGTGCGTCCGGCCGCACGCCCGGACTTTAGTTTTTTTTCCTTTTCAATTTTTTTTTTTTTTTGTATTTGCTGCTGCTGCTGTTTTGTTTGGTTAGTGCGAGTGCAACTGGTTTGCGGCAAAGGCAGCAAACGATCGAGCAGCCGATCGATCGATGCGATGCGATGCGATCGTTTGCAATTTCTATTTGCGCGCAAATTGCTAATTTTGTGGAAAACACATTAATTAGCGCAAAATAAGCGCGCCAAGCGGCAATCGCAGTGGACGCAATCAGCAACACGCCTCGCGGGCTATTTGGCGAATGCCCCCTTTGATCGGCACGTGGAAATTCAAGCGAAATGCCACAGCCAATCGCGAGCGGGCTTCAAATCGAAGGAAATTTTTATAATTTACCTACGCCTCTTTGATTTTCCCCCTTTAAAATTCCTTTCGTTAAATACATAAATAAATACACACATACATACATGTACATTTTGTTCTATTTGTCTATTAAACTGTTTCTCCTCTCTTTTTCCTGCTCTCGCTCTCTTTTGTTTGATTGCACATAAGAGAGCGGAGCGGATGCTTTCACCTAATTAGCGCCGCTTAACGGCAACTGCATTTGGCATTGTCTGGCAATTAAGCATCACTGTGTAAAGTTGGCTGCGCCCACAGTTCCAATTGGAAGCGAGCCGAGCGTATTAGCGCAGTGGGCTTCGCACATGACGACAATTGCGACGTGAGCGTCAGCATCAGCGTCAGCTTCAACGTCGATGCAGTCGATGGCATCTCGGCAACGTCTTCGCTTCACTCAGTCCATAAAAGCGCAATTTGTCGTAATTGTTTAAGCAGAAAGAAATAACAGCAAATGGCCAACAACACAATACACATAAAACAACTTAATAAAAATTCCACTGCCGTGTTGTACATCAGTTGACAAGTGGAGAGATTGAAGGGGGAGACTTTTGTAAGAGAGCAAGCGAAATGTGGAATTGTCGCACAAATCAAAACGTTGGCGCAATGTGTCGCTGACGCGGCCCAAACTGATATTGGTGAGAAAGGACAATGTGGAGAGAGGGGCGAGAGATGGGGGTGATTTGTCGGGTGTAGCATAAATCTCACTTAGAATCGCTGGCTGCCATAAAAAAAAAAAGAGGAAAATCTGTACAAATAGATTAACAATAACAAGAGGAACAGCAGCAATAACAGCAACTACTACAAATGCTTATGTACAAGCCCTGCCCCATATGTTGCCACAACAATAATAAACACCGTATGAACGGCAACAGCAATGCGCATAAATCAAACAAGCAATGCGGCCGGAGCGCGACTGAGAGGGTCGCGCAGCGTCAATTCTGACTGCATGTGGCAGGGCAGCGTTTGCTTTTCGCCTCTCTGCCTCCATCAATATTTTTTTGCTGCTGTTAGTTATTGAGATGGAGAGAAACAACAACGTTAAGCTTTCGATAGCACTAGAGCGGCGTAAACACAAACTCGACACTTGCAGACACACACACACGCACGCAATAACAAGCATAAGCAAACAGTTTTACACTCTCACACATGCTCTTGCCAGCGTTTTTGTAGACTCCGCCAAATTGTGCAGGCAACCAAATGGTCGCTAACAGAAACGTTCAATACACAAGAATTATAATCTGTAATAATTCATAAATCGCTTAGCTCTTCAATTTTAAAGTTACGAGTTTTGTATAAACATTTTTTTTGTCAGTAAGTTGAGCATGTCATATTTTTGTTTGCCTTGATATTAATGCAATAAATTGACTGCAAAAACGTTCTCTTTTGTTTTGTCGCCCTTCAAGCGAGCGAGAGAGCGAGTTTGATGAGAGGGAGGAGAGTTTAGTTAAAGCTGCTGCCTGTGACAGCATGAAAGGTCTAGTGCCAAAAAAAAAAAAACACGCACAAGCAATCAAAGAGAGTCAGATATACATATGTATGTATGTGATCACCTCTCGCTCTCTCGTGTGTGTGCATTTGATTTTGATTGGTATTTATGGCAGTTTAAGTACATTGAAAACACGAAAATTGGGAATTCTTATTGGACTGGAACGACACATGTTGCTGACAGGACAAGGGAAGGGGCGGCGCATGAACAATGGGCGTACTATAATTAAATCAACAACAACAACAGCAGCAACGATGACGACAATATAAAAAATGGCAAACGTTGCCATTTAATTGTTGGCTGGGACACTTAAAAGCTCGTTTGCTGTTTCAAAACTTTATCTGGACTGCAGTAAAAACAAAAGAAAAAAATGTATATACAAATATATATATATATATATATATATATATATATATACTTTTATGTAAAGGAAAACCGTTAAGCATGAAACAGGCGCAAAGTTGTGCTTGCAAAGGATCTACATAGCTGCTTCAGTCCCATTCCATTCGTCGCTCTTGTTGTTGCGCCTCCATTTCGTGCCTGGCTTTGGTGACCATTTTTCTGTTCAGCTCTGTCTCTCTCACTCTCCCAGTGCCCACTCTCCCACTCTCCACTCGTCATTCTCCAATTGTGCCCATTCCACTGCTTTGTTTAGCCTAGGCCACGTCTTCGTTTACATTTTTATGGTATAAAAATTAAAAATGAATTTTGATTGTTTTGTTTGCCGTTGTTGCTGCTGCTGCTGTTGTTGTTGCCTTCTTGTCGACTTCTTGTTGCTCTGCTTCTTCGTGCCTTGTTGTATATATTTTTGTGGCATTGTTTTAGTTTTTCATATCGCGTACTTGAACTTTTTTCCCCAAGCTTTTGTTGCCTGTAATTTGTTTTTGTTTTTTGGCTCTTTATTGTTGTTGTATTTGCTTCTCTTTGTTTTGCATAAATTTGGTGTACCTGTTTTTTTTTGTTCGCTTTTCATTTTAATTTGTGCGCGGAAGCCTTGCATGGCCAAAGGACATTGAAAGTGGACTTCTCTGGCTGTTTCTAGTTGACCATTAAAGCAATTTGACCTTTAACAATTATTTAGCTAATTTATATTTTAATACAAAGTATGTGCTCATTTATGATCTTCCGAATTTTACTCTTTAGCATTTCGTTTCGCTCTAAAAAGTAGGCAATTAAAAGGGAAATTCTCTCTTAATTGACTCTGGTATGCATTTTGAAGATTTACCGAGGAATGTCTTAGGGAATTTTCTCCCGTTCTCCAATTTCTTTTCTTTCCTTTGCTCGATATAAATGAACTGTTTATGCAAGTTAAGTTTTATATGTTTAAACTAAGTATGACAATTAGTTTATTGCCGTAATTTAATTGATGATTTTTCTGCAGTTAGCTTATCTATGTGAAGCGTTTGTTTATTCCCTATTTTATTGTAATTATTTTTTATCAGTCACTTGGTTATTTTTCCATAATTTCCCCATCAATTTTCTCGGCTCGCTCGTTGCGTGCACAAATTAAATTTATGTGATTTTTGTGCGCCAATGTAAATTTACGCGCAGACAGACAGGTGTGTGTGTGTGTGTGTGTGTGTGGGCGTGTCCTCTGCACGCTCAGCACGTTTATTCGCACTTAATTCGCACTTTTTGACACCTTTGGATGTCCGTCAGTTGCACGAAGTGCGCCAACGAACCAAAAGCCCAAAACCAAATAAACATAATTACGTTCGTCCTTAATATGAAATCTCCACAGCCAGCAGCCACGCCCCCACACACCACGTCCAATAGCTAGGGGTTGCCGCAGGCTGTCAGCAACATAATGTGCAACGGGCAAAGCGAACAGCGCGAAATATTATGCAAAATAAATTAATTACCAATTAAGCGTGCTGCGAGTGGCAGGAGTGGCAGGGGGTGTGTGGGGCGAGTGGGTGGCCGACATTAAGGGCTGAGCTCCACACAGTGCACGGACTGCATCAAAGCAGTTGTGGCTGCCGATTTGCAGCTGTTGCAGGCATATGCCAGTAACATTTCTGTGATTTTTGAAGTGCTCAGTGGGCGAGGGGTGGGGGGATGTCGTGGTGGACGGAACGTTGGGGCTCGCCTCGTTTGCCGTAACGCGTTTCTGTCACATGAGCATCGGTCACTAATTAGTGTCATTAAATCCGCTCCACATGACGACATGCGACAACATTTGCCTGCCATAGCCCCACATCCCCCATCCCCCACCCCAACACACCTTCGCCCAGCCCAGTGCAATGCAGCTGCCATTCCCCGGGCGGCGTGTGATGTGGCGTTGCCTACTTTTTGGGGCGCATGCATAAAACATGTCACAAAATTGCAGCAGCTTTTGGCCTGACTGCTGGCTCGACTGGTCGTCGTTGGCCAAATAAATAAACCATAAACATAACTGACCGCAAAATCAACTTAATTTCTAACGTGTATGTGTGTGTGTGTGTGTGTGTGTGTGTGGAACGTGGAATGAAACTGCGACAGTTTCTTATAACCGACGTAACTTCCGTTAACTTGCGTGCAAACCTGTAATTTAATTCCCCGTCTCCATCTTCCACTTGGCTCACTTGGCAATTGGGGTTAAAAAGGGTTTAAGTTGCGACACAATAACCCCTCCCCCCACCGCGACCCCAACACCGGCCGCGACACTAGCCCCCATACTCTAGCGTCACCACATGCATATGCATAATTATAGAGCCGGAACCAAAAACGAAACGCAATGGCAAATGGCAAAGGGTATAAGGTGTAAGGTGAAGGGTAAAGGGTACAGGGTACAGGGTGGAGGTTGGAGGTTGGAGGGACCCCGCGGCTAGGGGCTGGACGGCATCCGCTTAACAAACTAAACTGTGAAAATGCCGCCGGCCAGAGTTACCCCAAAAACTACGACTCTATGGGTATTACGGCCGTGGAAATTTGAATATTGATTGGCTTTAATGAGCGCCCTGGTCGCGCAATTAGCTCGTCCGGCCGGCCGGCCGTCGGTGTTACCTGCTCCTCCGTGCGCCCGTATCACCTGCTTCAGGTATCGGTTGCGTTTCCGTCTGCCTTACGGCGGGGCTAGGCAACGATTTGGACTGGGTGGATACCAATTTTCTCAACTCGAAAGTAGATAACAAATTACGCCTAACTATGGGGAGAAGTACAGGTGTTATCAAATGCCCCGTTATTGTCGAGTATTTTTAAAGGGCATTGAATAAATGATGATTGGGAACGTAATGGAATTTGGCAACAAACTGATGGAATCGAAACATTGAAATTGTCAGCTAAGGAAAGGAATTAGCAAACGAATGGAATGAAACAGTAAAAAAGCTAATTATAGCAACTAAAACAATGGAAATGGATTCAAGGTGAAACCAAATGAAATTGAAAGTAAAATTAATCAAATGAAATGAAGGAAAATTAAAATTAACGAATCTTAAGTGAAATATAATTGTATATTATAGGGGAACATATTGGAATGAAACATTAACGTATACAAAACTTCTTTTACATTAAATTTTTGCAATTTTGAAAAATGAAATGAAATCAGGGACGGGATAAAAACAAAAGAACATTTATTGAACATTGAATATGAAATCGGAATGAAACAGAAAAGTGCTAAAATAAAGTGGAATCTAATGCAGTGAAACGTAAACAATTAAATTTATGAAATACAATAAAAAGACACAGCTCAGTAACAACAGAAAATGAGTATACGAAATGGAATGAAACGAAATTAAAGTTAAATGGAATGGAATAACAAATGCAATGGAATGGAAAGTGAAACAAAGCAGGCAAATCGCCAGTTAAATCGTTGCCCAAAATCAAATTTTATATGCAAATTGAAAAGAGTTGAAGGCGAAAGGCAGAGGGGAGAGTGAGGGAAAAGAGAGGGAAAGAGAGAGGCGAGCGGTAGGCAGAGAGGAAGGAAGATGAATGTAATGCATAAATTAATTGATCGCCTACGCATTGTACAAAAACTATGAATGCTCAATGAATGCGCTGTCTCCGATAAAGCATGGTGGCACGGCATGTGGCCACGCCCACTCGATCCACATGGCCCCTGCATGCCGCATGCGGCATACAATTGCAATTTTGGTGGCAATGAAATTCGAATATGAAACGTTGAATTTAGCATTCAATTCATTTTGAACTAAACTAAATAACAATGCAGTCCGCGAGCAGGAGCAGGAGCAGGCGGAGGAGGAGGCGGACTGCATGGGTTTTGGCCAAGTTAAAAGCTGACTTGGCTGATTGGTATTTGGTGCGGCTGGCTTTAGGGGGCTGGCGTTAAATTTACATAAATTGATTTGATTGAATTTTTATGAGCGAACGTCCATTGGCCGTCCCCCGTCCCCCGTCCTCCGTCGTCCGTCGTCCGTGGCCCACGGCTGATGAGTTTTTGACACTGGCCGCAGTGCGACGTCTAATTAAAGTCATTGCCAGCAGCTGCACACGCGTGGCACGGAGTAACGTGCCACGGTCTGTGCCCCCAAGGCCGGGTCACAGTTGGTGCTACATGGACAGCGGCAGCGGCAGCGGCAACCATGTTGGCTTAATGCATTTGGCCATGGCCAACGACAATTGAGGCAGGGCGACAGACAATGAATGGTGCCACAACACATGGCAGCCCCATATATGCAGGCCTAGCCACACCCCATACCCAGACCCAACACACACACACACACTCGCACACACACATAGGCTGCGGCATCTCTGCATATTTTTAGGGCTTCTGGCTGGCAAACAGAAATTGGCAACAAACTAAGTATTTAGCGCTTTGATTTTGGCCTGGTTACACACACACACACACGCATACACGCGCATGCATGACCATTCTCCATTTCATTCCATGTCGTTTCGTTGCATTTGGCGCTCTTCTGTTTCCGTTTTGCCAATGCCAATTTGTCATAAATCTCGTTATTTTAAATCGTTGTTGGCATTTTCAGCTTGCATTGATTTGTTGTTGTTGCTGCTGGTGCTGCTGCTGCTGCTGCTGCTGGCCATTGACAGACGCCTTGGCCATGTTTTGTTATCGTTATCGCGCTGCTGCAGTCAGCAATTTGCAGCGTTGCACACACGCAGCAATAAAGCAACAGTGACAGTTGTAAATGTTGCGGCTGCTGGTTGAAATTGTCAGCCGCAAAATGTTTCGCTTAAATATGCAAAATATCGAAAGTAAAACTTGCGCTCATTGAACTGTGACATTACAGCAATGTAAAAAATAAACCGCAACGGTCCAAGCCTGCCTCCTGTGAGAATTGAACTCACGACCCCTGGTTTACGAGACCAGTGCTCTGCCCCTGAGCTAAAGAGGCCATTTGACAGAGCCGCCGTCAATAAGCTGCGTTATTCATGCGTGGAAGAACAGAAGGACCACCGCCCACGCATAACCAATCAGGAGACAGCAGCGCTAAAGCACAACACAGCCAACGGTGATCAAAGCTTGTGTTGTGCTTAAAATAGCACACGCATAGCGAAATTCTTTTGCAGATGACGCAACAGTTTGATCGAAGCGTGGTCGCAGCTTACGATACTCTCCATTCAGTTTGGGTTTGGGTTGGCCACGTTTACAACGGCTCGTTGGTCTAGTGGTATGATTCTCGCTTCGGGTGCGAGAGGTCCCGGGTTCAACTCCCGGACGAGCCCGCTTGAAATTGTGATCGCACAATTATTTTTAAATTGTAAACATTTTTTTCTTAATTTTTTTTGCATTTTACATTTCCCACAAAGGCTTTACAATTTATTTATATACTTGCGAGAAAGTACAAACTTAGAAAAATAACATACAATTTTGGCAAGCCGTTAGCTCAGCGCTTCTGCTAAATTAGCAGAGCATTAACAGGCCCCGCGTAAAAGTATGCTACGAAAAGTTGTGTGAGAACATGTTCTAGACGCCACCGTCTGTTAATGGCATTATTGAACACTGTGGCGACTGTGGGTACGCCTGACAGCTGATAAATGCCGTTACTTTTACTTGACAGCTCCGCATTACACTAGCAACGACGAGGCATTCTTTTCTTGATGACAATTCAAGCACATAAGTGAAAAGCTGATTTAAATATATAGTTACAATTGCATACGCTGGTGTTGGGGTCATGTATACAGTTGATTTTGACTACGAATTCAACAGCGACTACAAATTCATTGACTTCTATGCACCCGATCGGTTCTTAGTGCCCGCTGTGCCGCAGTACTACGGCTACGGGCATTTGACAATGCCACAGACGAACAGCAGCAGCGACACTCGCCGTCAGCAGAGGAAGAGATCACGGTCGCCGTATGAGGCCTATTGGCAGGAGATTAGCAGACCGAATGTACAAACACACACACACACACACATACTCTCGTTCCCTCAGCCCCCCATTCTTCAGTAAGAAATTGGCTAACTCTCGCTCTCTCTCTTTCTCTTTTACTCTTGCAGATGATGACTATGGATATAACCAAAACAGAACCCGGACTAGTCGGGCTATCATCCAATCAGCAGCAGCAGTCGGCACAGCAGCAGCAGCAAACCGCAAACATGAACAACAACGGCCAGAACAGCAACAACAATGGCAGCGGCAACAACAACAACGGCCTGAGCAATGGCAACGCGGTGAACAACGGCAATAACAACAATAATAACAACAACAGCAATAGCAATGTGCAGAGCATTGCGGCCGCCGCTAACAACAACAACAACAACAACAATGGCAGCCAATTGTGCGCCGGCTGTGGCAAGCACATCCAGGACCGTTACCTGCTGCGCGCCCTGGACATGCTGTGGCACGAGGACTGCCTCAAGTGCGGCTGCTGCGATTGCCGTCTCGGCGAGGTCGGCTCCACGCTCTACACCAAGGGCAATCTGATGCTCTGCAAGCGCGACTACTTGAGGTGCGTAACAGTGGCACAGATAAAGAATGAATGTGTGTGAGAGAGAGAGAGGGTGAGATATCTAATCGCTGTTAACTCTCCTCGTTTTGCAGATTGTTCGGGAATACGGGCTACTGCGCCGCCTGCAGCAAAGTCATTCCAGCCTTCGAGATGGTGATGCGTGCACGCACCAATGTCTATCATCTGGAATGCTTTGCGTGCCAGCAATGCAATCATAGGTGAGTGGTCGACTAACAACGATATATATCGCCAGCTGCCGATATTGTTGTTTACGATAGAAGAGTTGACATTCCAGTGGAGAAAATGACTTGTAAATTTATATATTGTTACTTGTAATTGTAATATTGGGATTAAACTTCAATTTATACTTGCACTTTGGCTCGAATTTATATTTATGTAAGCTATACTGTTACGTCTAGTTCATATATATACTGCTACTTTGACTTACACTTCTCTCTCTCCCTCTCTCTCTCTCTCTTACACACACTCACACAACTCCTGTTCCTTAAGCTCATTTGCCATATTACCTACTTATGCATTTTTATGGCCCATTAGCCCATCAACAGCTTCTGTAAACATTGCCGAAAAGAAATCCCTTTTTAATCTTTGGCCAATATACATGGCCAAAATGGCACTTGGAATTTTATTATTATGCAGCTAAAGCATCAGCGGCAACAAATTGACATCATTTACAAGCTTGTTTGGCCCTCATTTTGGGTTCTACTGAATGCCGAGAATGGGGTAATTCGGGCAGGCAGTGTGAGAGTGAGAGAGAGAGAGAGAGAGAGAGAGAGTGAGAGAGCAACCCCTTTGAGTGTCATAGAGTTTCTATGAAAACCGCATAAATTTCATGGGCATATTTGATTCTCGTACCCTTCGGGGTGCCATCAACTAGTCATCGGGCTCGCGTGCAGCTCAACCAGCCAGCCAGCCAGCCAGCCAGCTGCCTTTGCGAATTTATTGCATTTGGCCAATTCGCCAAATGTCACTCTAGAGAGTTTTAAAGTGTGTGCGTGAAGCTCGTGACCGGTCAACAAGTTATTCAGCTCCTTTTTTTTTTTTATTTTGTTTTGTTTTCTTCTTTTCGATTCGCTTTGCATTATTAATGCGACTGCCCATATGCCGTGCCCTGCCCCGATCCCGGCCATCGCCCTTGCTCCTGCCGCTGCCCTGTTTGCCTTCTTCTCCATTTGAGCATATTGTAGAAGCAACGGCATCGCATTAAATATTTAAAATGCCGCCACACGGCATTGCCGAACACAGAAATATTGAAATAAATGTTAAAACATATTGGCTTATTGTAAAAATCCTGGCCCACTCCCTAACCGCCTCCCATACAATGCGGCCCGGCTGTTGCAAATGCAATCGCTGACGCTTTTGTTTCGCATTGTCGAAAATTGGCTTTAAAAATGTAACAGGCGGCATGTGGCCTGTACAGGTTGCCCTTCGAACTGAAGCTGGAAATTAAATAGAATTGAAAGAACTAGTTTCATATTCATATTTGTATTCTTTTATACATGTATTCTACCAACTTTAACAGTTGTCTCTTAAGACAAACATTCAATGTCTGTCTGTTAACACGCGATTGCACTTTAACAGAGAGAGAGAGAGACAGCGAGAGTCTGTACAGCGCTCAGCTAATGAGGAATTTCCTTAAGGGAAATTCTAATAAGAATTCCCGAAATAGTAGCTTGCGCTCTTTAAAATCACAGATCAATTTCGTTGCGCGTGTACATAAATATAAATTTTGTTCGTTCGTTTTTCATTTCCATTTGAAGCTAATCAATTTTTTACGAAAATTAATTCAATTGCCAAAAAAGTCATTGAGGCGTTGTGGCATGGCCAGCGGGCAGCCTGCAATGGCCCTGACTCCTGCCACGCAATCGTGCAGCATTTTTATTGTTGGTCGCACATTTCACATTTAAAATGCGGGACTTCACTTGCCACATCATGAACAGCAGCAGCGGCAGCGGCAGCGGCAGCGACATCAACAAAAAGTCGCTTTGCATTTTTGCTCTTTTTTCCATTCTTCCTGCTCTACGCTGCTGGCTCTCACTCTCTCGCTCTCATTGTGTATTGAGTATATGTGTGTGTGTGTGTGTGTTTTTTTTTTTAACGAAAGTGCATCGAATGTGTTTGTTGTTTTTATTTTTATGTTGTTACTGAAAAGTTTGCATAATTTCCTGTCGCCAGCATCGACGACGTCGTTAGTTGACTGGCAGGCCGGCCACCGGTGCGAGGGAGAAGGCAAGTAACAGTAGCGGTAAACAGAGCGCGAAGTTTGGCAGTGAATCTTTACGCGCGAGCACAAGCCAGAGTAGTAGAAGAGGAGAGATAGAGTGAGTGAGCGAGCGAACGAGCGATGGAGTGTGAGAGGAAGCTGAAGAAATAACAGCGTGCGCCATTTTAACAATTTTTGTATTTCCTGTTGACAATTTGTTGTTGGTCTTCACTTGCCCGGATGTGCGAGTCCTCCACACACACACACGCACACACATGTCTGATGTGTGGTGTGCATGTCACAGGTGCGTTCAATGCCATAGCCAAAAGTTGTCGTTGCTCTTCTTTTTTCATACTTTGTTGACTCGAGCATTTTTTGTTGTTTTGGTAGATAAACAAAGCGTTTTTCATGTAGACGACGCCATGCCACACCCACACAGCCCACATATGTGTGCTTGTTTGTACATAGCCAGTGCCAGTGCCAGTCCGTCAATCGATTTGCTGCAACGCCAGCAGCCAACAAGAAAATGAAACCAACAAAAAATAAGAAGAGCCAAAAAATAGCAAAAAAAAAAAAAACATTGACGTAAATCAAAAGCCGAATTTCATATCCGCTGTAAGTCTGCTGTAAGCTGTAAGCCCATGTCCCTGCCCCTACCCATGACCCTACTCTCTCTACCGCTGCCTAGCCTGCTACTGTTACTCCTCCAGCCAGATGGGGTATACGTACTTGTCAAACATCAAAATGTTGCACTAGCTAGCAAGCGGCATGTGCACAAAGCCAACAAGCTGGCAGCTGAAAGACTTAATACAGTTAATATCAAGAGAAGGGGAAATAGAAATATGAGATTAGAATATCGATAAATAAATAAATTGGCTGATGTATTAAAAAATTGAATGGAATAAGCACATATGTAAAGGATCAGATGATAGATAAATATATGGACAAAAAAAACAAATAAATAATCAGATAGGCAAATGTATTGCTAGAAAGATTTAGCAACTAGGCGATTGATCGATAAATAGATGTACGATGAGCTATATAGACAGATACACAGATAAATAAATAGATTAGTGGCTAGGGCTAGGCTCAGGCAAACAAATAGATACTGCTATGCTATAGTATGTGTAAATATCTGTAGATTCCTGATATTATATAAATTTCCTTAAAAAAACGATCAATATAACAGAGGTACAATTATAACAGAGGTACAATTAAGTACCACAGTCGTATAACAGTGGTATAACAGAGAGATATTTAAGCTCTGATCCCCATAATAGAGATAGCCATGATAGATGGAACAATAACTAATAACAATATATAGAGATAGTATAGTACATATCAATTATAATACATAATTTATCAGCTTATTCCTATGTAAGAGCATTTAGATTGCTTCATATGATTGGAGTCTTTGGGCCGTGGCTTGTTTGCTTTGAAATGTGAGCTGTGTATTTCGTGTGTTGCTTTCTTTTTTTTCACATATATATTCTGTTGGAGTTTTCCGAATGTTGGGCAACTGTTGCGTAGACACCCCTTCAGTACCCAGCACCCCGCACCCCGCACCCCGCACCTGCCCCGTTGTCAGCCTGTACAGGTGCTAACATAAATATTTTGACAAAGGGCTTCATGCACACACACACACACACACACACACACAGAGACACGCCTTGGGACAGGGCATTGGACTTCATTTGCAGTTGGCCGTACGCCCACACTGGACTGCAGTGAAGCGGAACTTGTTCTGCTGCCACGTTACGTTTCACCTGTTACCCCCGTTGTGCTGTATCTTGTAGCAATTGCAGATCTGTGGCCCGTTTCCTGCTGCTGTGCCTCTGACATTTTCAAATGCTTATCTCTGACTTCCTTGCGAACGATGTCATCAAGCCGTGTTGTCTCGCTCCCATTCATTTGATACTGTTGTTGGTCCTGCTGCTGCCGCTGTGCTGGCTCCTGCTGCATGTCTTCGTCTCTGCTTTTGTTTCAGCCAACCCAGCTCCTGGCCATTCACTCCGACTGCCCTCGCAGCCGGCAGCTTAACAGTTGCCTGCCAATTGACATCTTTGTGCCGTTTGTCTGCCTCTCAGGCCGTCGCTTGCAGGCTTAAGCAAGTGGAAAAATCGTTTCCACTTAGCAGGTTCCTGTTCCTCCAACAGATTCAACTCTGGCATAAAGAATAGCCTGTTTATATATTATATATATAGATGTATAGGCATATATATACATGTATTTAACAGTTAAAGGAATTCATCACTTGGATAGATCTATAAGCTCGCTTGAATCCCCATAATTTCTTTATGCTTTCTTTTTAGAGTTCGCTTTAAATTGAAATGAACTGGAATTTTGAACTGAATCTGCCTTTACTGGTTCATGTTTATAATTAAGCATGAACCAGTACAGACAGATTCAGTTTTAGAATTCCAATTAGAATTCTCACTTAAATCATAATCTAATCCCTCTCTCTCTCTCTCTCTCTCTCTTTTGCCCTCTCTTATCCAGATTCTGTGTTGGGGATCGCTTCTACCTATGCGAGAATAAAATACTCTGCGAATACGACTATGAGGAGCGTCTGGTGTTCGCCTCGATGGCCAATCATCCGATGCTGAAGCGTCATGTCTCGTCCCTGGGTCAGGGCTCGCCGACTGGAGCAGCGGGCGGCGCTGGTAATGCGGGCGGACTGCTGGGCGGCGGACCGGGCGGTGTGACGGGCGGCGCCAATGTCAATGGCGGCGGTGTCGGTGGCGGCATGGTCAATGGACCGCGCACACCAGGTGATCACAACAACAACAATGGACCCCAAACGCCAACTGGCGGCGGCGTCGGCGTCGGCTCGCCGTTTGCGGCCGCTGCCGCTGCAGCTGCCGCCGCGCACATGAAGAACCAGCTGGGGGCGTCCAGCTAAAATAAAGCCCTGGGCATGAGCGGCAGCGGCAGCGGCAGCAGCGGCATCGGCGGCTCCGGTCAACAGTTTTATGGAGCCGCCGGCTTTGGGCTGCATCAGCAGCAACAGCAGCAACAGCAGCAACAGCAGCAGCAGCAGCTCATGGGCATGGGCATGGGCATGGGCGTAGGCGTAGGCGTGGGCGTGGGCATGGGCGGCGGCAGCGGCAGTGGCGGAGGCGTCGGCAGCATGGGCAGCAGCTGCAGGCGCTACCAAAGAAAGTTCTACAATCGCAACTGAACGGCGCCGGTCGAGCGCAATGGCTCGACTTATCGATTGATATATCGATAATTATCAATATGTTATAACTACGTAGAAACCATAAAATGTTCGTTTTGCTTTGACTGAGTTAAAGTTTTGTAGCTTTAGTTATTAAACTATGCTTTTATATTATTATTTTATTTCAATATTTTTTTTCTTTTTTTTAATTTTTATTGATCTATCGGTTCCTTTAAGCTCTGTAAATACTTTGCGTGCAATTTATGCAAGAAAAAAAGAAAGCAAAACATAAAAACAACAAAAATATAACTTAAATAATAAATAAAAAATTAATGTATTAGAACACAATATGAATATATGAAGAAAACGAGAAAAACTGTTAAATTTTATAAAACAAAAAAGAAAAAGAACAATAATTTTTTTTTTTTTTTTTTTTTTTTTTTTTTTTTTTTTTT
>NW_022046102.1:60844-85120 GCF_001654015.2 Drosophila navojoa | reverse complement strand
ATACGAGTATAAGAGTATACGAGTATAAGAGTATACGAGTATAAGAGTATACGAGTATAAGAGTATACGAGTAGAGTTTAGGAGTATAACACTGAGGAAATAATAGCATAACAATATAAGAGGTTAAGATCAGATTAAACTAAAGGCGTACGAATAAAAGTGTGAAAAAGTTGAAACCATCTAGATTGTATAAAATAACGAACATCACATGGATTACAGTTCATCATTAACTCTTCTAGTACCATGGAATTCAAATTCAAATCGATTTTGTAACACAGCTGTGTCTTAAGTATCTTCAAGTCGGGAACACCCGGAAAGGCCACTCACACTTATTTGATATGTTTTACTGTCTAGGGTATTCGAGCGACGGCATGCCAAAGCTCTATCTTTCATTTTACTTTCCTCCTTTTTTCGGTTAAGCATAAAATTGTTGTGCAAAATTTATAAGTAAATTGCTTTTAATCTCTCGCGAAGTGTTAGCAAAATACTTTCGCAGGCTTGTTTGGGGTTTTTAGTTGCTCGCATGCCAGTGGCTGCGAGTGCGCGGTCTCCCTGCACACCTTGGCCAGGTGAGCGGGCGTTGAAAAAGTGGGCAATGCTGTGCAGTTTTGTCGGGCTTTTTTGAAGCTTGTTTGTGTTGGATGACGTTGAACTGTTTTATGTGAGCTCAATTTTCAGCTTCAGTTACACAAAGCTAAGCATTTGAGTGAGGCAAAAAGTGTCCTGACTAAGAATATTCATAAACACCCTTGCGGGTAACATCATCCATATCATTCATTGCCGAGAGATTATAAACCCTGATTTAATACAAGACCACTTTCCTTATCGATCTTACTGACTAACTAACTAATTCTATAAACCCAATTCAATCTGCTCACATAAATAATCTTAAAACTATTCTTTTTCTTTAAGATATGATTATATATGAAAGGGAACAATGAGAGGCAAACTTACAAGCTCTATGCAGCATTGTGGGTAGCTCTGTTCCAGGGATCCATACCTAGGAATTACATTTTGCATATTAATAATTGTCTAACAACAAATTTGAGAAAATGATACAGACTGTGGATTTTAGAAGTTACGAAAGTTATATTACACACAGGGATGATTTAGGCCTAAAATAACTTATAACTAGCGGACAAACACGTTTCGCTATAGCTATAGCTTATATACATATATATATTATACAAAGGATATTACTTTTTGCGCTTCTTCGCCGCACTGGGCTCCAGCTTGGGCTGAAATTGTGGCAGATCCGCACAGAAGAGAACCTAAAGAAAAGAAATTATATACCATTATCATATATATATATATAGGCCATGCTCGTTAGCTATATGAAATATAGAGTATCCTAGTTCAGAGCTAGTCTCGAAGCTCAGCTATTATTGGATTGTGAACGAGCATATAACAAGTCGGTTATGACCGACTGCAACTTGTTTATCCATATCCATGCCTACCGCTTGCGCCCAGCCCGCGTACTGTCCATGAAGCTGCTGAAAGTGTTGAGCGATCTCGTCATAGATTTTGCTAGTGACGCTCTTCTGGCTGGCCAAGTGGGGTAAATAATGCCGCTGGGCCAGCTTAAAGATGTGCGTATCAATGGGCACCGCTTGCAGATGATTCAGCGACATGAGGCATATGCAATCGGCTACCTTGTAGCCAATGCCCGGCAGCTGTACCAAAGCTTCTCGTGCCTCTGCATAGGGCATACGCCTCAATTGCTCAAACCAATCCAATCCACCAAGCTTTTCGATCTCCGTCAGCGAACGGGCTATAAATTTAGCTCGATAGCCAAATTTAGCCGCGCGCAACTCTGCGTCTAGCTGGCTGCAGGTGCGTCCGCCTTGAAGGTCTTTCAGCGTGGGAAAGCTGAACTCATCCTGGCCATTAAAGTGCCCAATTTTATTGCCATAAGTTGAGCAAAGCCACTGAACCATCGATGAAATACTAAAAAGAAAACATTTCAATATTAGAGACGAAAGCTGAGATTGCTCTAGATCATGCAAAATATTCACAGCAAAAACTATAGCTCATTATTAATAGACGGGCTTACCGCTTTATATTATTATTTTGGCTGCACATGAAGCAGATAATGTTCTCCAGCGGCTCTTGTGCCAACATTCGCACTGGTTGGCCAACAAATTTCTTGAAATTCTCATCTGCCTGCATCCAATTTTTTTGCTGCAACTCCAAGTCAAAATCAGCGCGCAGATAATCGCTCAGCAAGGCAGTGAAATTATTATTTATTGGAGTATTGTCTGCAACGTGAGCGTCATAGGCAATGTGGTCCTTTTCGGGCGTCAGCTCCCAATAGGTATTCAAAGCAACGCCGCAATATTTAACTTTTGGCTCTGAGCATAATTTGCGCCAGCTAAAATTTTATTTTTATAAATAATTGCATATTCAACTGGTTTCTATACGCACCGAAAGCTTTGACCACCTAGCAGAGTGCGCTCCAGATCACATACCTTAGCTTTTAGACATATTATGCCGCTACTTTTTATAGCTTTTGTCATTTTCGCATTTAAATTACAAATTGAAATGCAAAAGGTGCAAGAACAGCTGTTTTAAATGCCGCTAAAAATCGAAGCAGGTATGCCTCGATAACATGCATCGGCATTTGTGGTAGGCGAGAATGCACATATCGATACTTCACTCAAAACTTTGGACCCAAACAGCTGATGCCGCCAACCACCGCCTAGTGATAACACGCGAAATGTATTGTATTGCGAGTGCATATATCGATACTTGATTTCAACTATAACTTAATTTCTCCTTCCCATAATGTTGACCTTTCATTATCTGTCAAGCATACTTCAGTCGTAACAAACATATCAGACATATTATATATTTACATATATATTATTCTGACATGCTCATAATAAACAAAAAGTGTTTTCCATTTAAATAGTCTTCTCTTTCTTGCTCACGGATTGTCTGCTGCCTGCTAGCGAGTTGGGTGTTGGGTTCACGCTTCCATCTCTAGTTTCAATGCTTACACGGGCTACATATAAATTGAAGTTATTTAGTATTTACAAATATTAAGAAACAGAAAGTAAGTAGAGTGGCAGCAGCAGCAGAAGCAGTAACAGTGTTAGCAGGGAACTTAGCGAGACATTAAACAATTACTAAGAGGAAAACACACACACACATACACTCAATATTATGTCAGGCAGCATCAACAATTATACAAACCAAATGTGAGTAAGAATTTCGCAAATGTGAATCTCGCGAAGCCATAACACTAACATGATTGATAATCAGGCATGTGGCAGCAAATCGGGCTTACGGCGAACAAATCCATCCACAAGCAGAGTCATACCAGCAGATGATGGACAGGATGCCGCAGCTCATAGGCGATCCCGGCATCCAGCTGGTTACCAGGTAACCCACCCACGCGCCATTGCTTTGAATGCTATATAAACACACTTCTACATCAATATCATTTTAGCTTGGAGGATCGCGACAAGGCCATTGTCGACAATATAAATGCGGATCAGCATGCCGTCTCGCATCTAAAGTACTTGAACTCTGATCGAGATCTTTCGATAGACAAACAGTCCAAGGCGCTGGACAAATACTTAGACAGCCAGGACGAGGGTGAGCTACAGCGCTAGCATGCATGTATACATTATATATAATTCAGATTCTTGCTTCCCTTAGAGGCGTCGCTGCGCAAATATTTAGTCTTTGGCGTCCAGTGGGTCTCACTTGTCACTGAGAATCTATTGAGCCATCCATTTATTGTTCTGCGCCGTCAGTGTCAAGTTTATAATGCATCGAAGCGCTATCACTTGCATCCGCTACAACTGATGCCGAGCATTATGCATTTGCATCGGCGCCAAGGCGTCACCACCCTGTGGAAGGGCCTGGGCAGTTGTTTGCTGGTGCGCGGCATGACTCTGGCCATAGACGATGTAATTAGCAAGTTCACCAGCTGGCCAAAGGATGTGGATAGCCGGACGACACTCAAGCGTTTCGGACAGCACCTACTGCTGAAGAGGCAAGTGTCCTTGAAGCAGCGCATCGTGGACTGAACTCATCCTAATTCTGTTTCTGTCTACAGCATTAGCATTGGCCTGGTTGTGCCCTTCTATGCCGCCTCCTTGGTGGAGACTGTCCAAAGTGATATCGCCAGCGAGAAGCCCGGCCTGTTCGATGTGTTTCGCGAGGGCAGCTTGCGTCTCTTCTACTGGAGCTCGCCGCAAAAGGGACGCATGCTGCCCGCCTGGGCCTTGATTGGACCCAGCGTTACGATGGGCATTACCAAATACCTATTTAGCCTGGTTATACGCGGCGTCTCGTCGCGCATTATGCGGCGACGCCTGACGATGAAGCAGGAGCAGCGCGGTGCCAAGTATCGCGACGATACGCTGGAGCATCAGAATGCCGAGATCTATGCCAACCTGATATCGATGCTAACCACCGAGATGCTGTTCTTTCCCTTCGAAACGATCCTGCACCGCTTGCAGCTGCAGGGCACACGCACCATCATCGATAATCTGGATAATGGCTATGCTGTGGTGCCCATTCTGACGAACTACCAAGGCGCTATCGATTGCTACCGCACCACGATTCAAACCGAGGGTGTGGCTGGACTCTACAAGGGCTTCGGTGCTGTCGTTCTCCAGTTCGCCGCGCACGTGGCCGTCATCAAGCTGACCAAGTGGGTCGTCGGCAAGATCACGGAATGCATATCGAGTCGTCCGCCCGCTCGCATTGTACAGTACTACAATTTGGATCGGGCGTCCGCAGTGCTGGTCGGCGGTAACAATTCAAATAATTCAACGACCATATCGCCAAGCATCTCGAGCACCGAACTGGATGTTCATAGCGTAGGGCAGAACTCGCTCGATTGATTAGCTTTAGCTTTTGGTTTCGTGTTCTACAGACACACACACACATATATATATATATATATATATATATGTATATTCAAAATTTCGTGTGGAAGCTCTCTCGGCTCTTTATATCTTTATCTAAGTCTGTAAGGTGTTTTCCATAAGGGAGTTAGATATATCTTCGTATATTTTTTTTTCTTTGAATTCTATTTCGTTTTGCTGTGATAACTTCCACGAGTCTTGTTTCCTTTATATGTATATATATATATACATATATAGATATGCATCATATATATGTGTATTTGTAAATGAAGGGCAATTATATTAGGAAATCCATATTATATTTTCGTTTTTTTTTTAATGTTTCAATCGAACAGCTTAAAGTTTTAGCCAAGCATGTTATTTATTGAGAACTGATCAATTGTTTCACGTAAGCTAGTCTGAAATTATGTAATTAGATCATTAAAAGAAAAATATTTAAACCGAAAAAAAAAATTAACAGAAATTGAAAAAATTTTTAATAAATTTAACAAATCTTTGAAGTGTTCAGACACAATAAAAATAAAATGAAAAATGTGTTGAGTTTATAATTAGGTAAAAATATAAATATGTATAAAAAACATTAAAAACTAAAAATTAAAAACAAAAAATACAAAAAATTACAATTTATTTATATCTATAATAATCTAAATGCAATAGAATCCGGTACTAGCGGATGCTCAAGGGTTCGTCGTTATATATGGAGTTTGTACTGGGAGCAGAATTTTCGGATTATAAACAGTCATTTTTTATTGTTTAGCAGTGGTTATTACGCCCGGAACCCATTTAAAAATGGGAAATCAGGCTGGGATGTTTTTTAGAAAGCTTATATAACATACACCCCATAAAGTATATACAATGGAGCCCGGTTATAACGATAAAACTATTTTCCATATTCACAAACATAATATAACAGAATAATTTTTTAAGAGATTCTTCTCTTTATTCTCAATTAACTAAATACTCCGAGATTTTCGATTGTTTGGCCGTAGTTTTTGATATATAAAAATAGTTGCGTACAACATTATTTAAATGAGACATGCTGTGCCTTAAGCTCTCGTCACTGCAATTTGAATGAACAAATCTACTCAGAACCTCTGCAGCTTGAAATGCCTCCAAGGCGCTGGGTGCTGTCACATCCTCATTTTGATCTTCGACGCTGTCGTCGCTATCCTGATCTTCGTCAAATATATCTTTGACAATACTGTCTTCAGAGGGCTCCCCACAAATCGCCAGCCCATTGTCAATAAGGACATATTCATCCAGTACTTCCTTTGAAATCGGCAGCTGGACTCTTAGGGCTGTAGCCCAATCCGATAGGGGAATGTCATCATCGATTTCAATATCATTCGAAAATGAGCTGTGTGGAGCATCTAGATTAGTCTCGGCAAGTCCAGACTGCCTGAAGCAATTCGCAATTGTCTCGGGCGAGAGTTGTTGCCATGCATCATTTATCATTAAAAGGGCGTCTAGAATTGTAACTTTCGGGTAATTTTCATCAATGCTGTTTTCCATATCGCTAATTATTTTGAGTATAAGATTTTTGCGATATGTTGATTTAATCACACGAATTATGCCTTGGCTCATCGGTTGTAATATTAATTTCGCATTTGTATTTGATGGCAGGCAGACTAGAGTGATATTAGTTAGATTGCTTATGATGGGATGGGCTGGACAATCATCAATTAATAGCAATATCTTCTTTTTCTGTTGCATAAGCTCAGCATTCCAATCGCGCACCCAAGTGGTGAAAATTTCAGACGTCATCCATGCCTGGCGATTACTAAAGTAGTCAACAGGCAAAAAGTGAACATTTCCAAGGGACCTAGGATGCTTTGATGTTCCAATAACCAATAATTTCTTTTTTAGAGTGCCACTCATATTGGCCGCAAGAAGCAAAGTTATCCTTTCCTTGGATAGCTCCCCGCCCGTGCATTGTTCACCTATAAATTGAAATTTCAATAAACCGATCTCTTCAAAATGATCTCGCTCCTACCTTTCATATTTAACGTTTTGTCAGGAGTTAGTTTGTAGAACAGTCCAATTTCGTCGGCACTAAAAATGTCATCATCACTGAAATCCTTACGTAGTGTAGGCCAAATCTGCGTTAGCCACTTTTTTGGATCGCATTTTTTGCTGGGCATAGATTCTCCGCTGGCTGTACTGGAGAGGATGT
The DNA here is from genome assembly GCF_001654015.2 of Drosophila navojoa. Next base: position 78,064 of record NW_022046102.1, on the reverse strand, counting down.
TATGCCGCACCTTGAAGCGGCTTATCCAACTACCAGAACAGTTAAAATCTTTAATCTTAAATTGTTTAGCGAAATAATTCGCTTTTTGCTGAAGCAGTGGACCGCTTAATGAGATCCCTTGACTGCGTTGCATCTTAAACCACTGGAACAAGGCCTTATCGACTCGATCTTGTGTCGACGCTCTGACACGTTTTGATTTTAAGACATTGTTATTAAACAAAGCTGTAACTTGTTCCTTATGCTTTTTTATTGTGGCAATTGTTGTGTGGCACACGCCGAACTCTTTTGCCAGGACTACGTTGCGTTCACCGGCCTCCAGGCGGCGAATTATTTGCATTTTTTCCTCAACGGTAAAACACTTTCGTTTTAAAGCCATTTTTCATCTTTCTAATTCCCAAGTGTCGTGTAGAGCTGGGAAACTTCAGCGCCACCAACGATAGTTGTTTACCCCTATCGACAGTCGTTGGCCATAGGAAAATCACACGTATCGATAATCGTACGCGATAGGAAAGGCACATTTATAAGTGCATATATGCTCATATTTGTTTACATTTCCTATTTTGTACATTTTATACTGTAATTTCTGAGAAAAAGCTACATCAATTTCAAACAAATATAGTAAACGATAAGAAAAAAAACAATACTATCGATTGTATCAAAATATTGAATGGCGCCCTCGATAGTTTTGCTGCTCTAGTATCGAATTTGAACTGAATGATCTCATTAACGAGCAATATCTTTCATTTGATTATGATGTGCGTATTTAATTTGACTTGGAAAAAAAAAACAGAAAAGATATATAAGCATTTGTGTAACGACGGCTTTGCAGTTTGTCTCCCTCCCTCTCTATGGGGAACCGCCCACGACATCGAATCATCATCGCGATAGCCGGACAGACCATATGAGCGGAGTCGTTATAACCTGACTCCACTGTTTATAAAAATAATAAAAAAATTTAATTTTTAATTTTACAAAACCAATATACTCTTCAGTATCGCATGAACGGGACTATAAGGAACTGAGTTGATCTATAGGAGGAAGCTATAAATGTTAATAGATCTCTAATAGACATGAGCCTCCGCGAATATCATATTCCCATTTCCATTCCGAAAACAAGTTTCGAGCACTAATATTATAAACTAGCTTTATACCTAGAATCAATTATAGACAGCAAACTCGATTTGTTTAGTTTACATAACTTTATCTAGGATACTTTGCACAGAGCTCTATACAATGTAAGGCATAACAGAAAGAAAAATGGGAACTGAATATTAAAGCTAACTGCGATTTACTCCGGCTTATAGGTGATGGACTCGTCTTTGAAATTGTGCACTTGCTCATACCAAATGTCGTCGGGCGCATCATCCTCCGGCTGTTCATAGAGCGTGGGCATTGGCGGCGCGACTTGGGGCTTACGCAATGGCAGGATCGTATCGTAGATGTAGACCAGGCCGTTTGTGGAGCCAGGCACTGCGCTGCCCTGCACCCACATCACATTGTATTTGGTATTGATGCGCCAGATGCGCAGACCTTTGGTGATACGCCAGCGATTGCCCATGTGACCCGGTAGTTTGGTGCCCGGCCAGACGCGTCCCTTTTCGCCACCGCCGCCAATGTTGCCGGGACGGCGATGCGTCTTTGTCACACCATGCGAGGCGGGCATGCCCTTGAATCCATGTCGCTTGACCACGCCCTGGAATCCATGATACACGCTGCAAAAAATGCGGGTTAGAACTAGCTACATGACTCTCCTCTCCACTCGTCACTCACGTCTTGCCGCGCACATCGACAAACTCGCCCACGCGGAAGTGTCCCACGTTCAGTGGTGTACCAGGCGCTAGGGCCGCCTGTGGCGAAACTATGAAACGGGCTAGATTCTTGGTGGGCATCACGCCTGAATCGCGAAAGATTCCACAATACTCTTTGGTCAGCTGGGCTGGATTTGTGCTCTCCGCTCCAACCAAGATGCAGCCATAGCGATTCAAGTTATGTACATTGGGCCTCTGTGTGGGCTTATATTCCTCTGGGGGCGTATATTTAATCACATGGTTGTCCACCACCTGCAGGAGGGTCGTACGAATGCGTTCTCCATTCTTCAGCCAAAGCGGATATTGGCCAATCTTGCGAGCAATCAAGCCACAACGACGAACAGCCGGTGTCCAAGGCTCGGTAGATACGGGCACTTCATTCGTTTTGATCAACTGCTTCTGTTCGTAGGTTTGTACGCCTTTAATTAAAGCCGGAGTGCCGTAGGTATCATGGATCACTTCCTTGATGAAACTGCGATTTTCGCCAGTTACTTGATCATCCGTTTGCTGTAAGGAGTTGACATTGGTTGACCAGTTGTCGACTAAACTAGATTAAATAGCTTACTGAGCGCTGTTTTCGCATAAACCAATAGGGATTCCGTAAACGCGGCCGGTTCAGGTGTCCCTTCTCGCGGACTTGTGTAACAGAGCAGACGAATCCGTTCAGCCTGTTTTTATCAGAGAAAACTAATATATATAAGACATCTAGGAATATATTATGTTTTATATATACCGCAGGCGTGCCAAATCGCTTAGAACAGTGCGCAGCATGTTAATTATATAATTTTTTAATACAAAAATTCAACTTAAATACATAAATAACAATTATGCGGCACACGGTTCGAGCTTAGTGATGAGAGGCCAAACAGCACAAGACATCGATAGGTATGAGCTATAAATGAACAGAGTGCTGCCAGAAGTAGGAGCCAGCTCAATCTATCAAGAGTTTTTTTATGCTCCATTTTCAATTATGAACATCATTTAATTATTACACTTGACTTGGTGTAATCTTGCATATTTAATTGGTTCAATATTTTGTTGTTTCCAAACACAAATACAAATTGAGCAACTAACGATGTTTACACGCCAGCTATATCGATAGTTTGTTTGTTATATGGCCGCGTAGCGATCATCTGGCAACGCTGGCACCCTTCCAAAAACTTTAAACACGTGCAACGCGCTACTCACGGCGTGTTCTGTTTCTTTTTCCATTTTCGGTTGAGTTTTCGTTGACAACAGCAACAAAATGGGCAAGAAAACAAAAGTAGGAAAGACGCGCAAAGATAAGTTCTACCAGTTGGCCAAAGAGACTGGCTTCCGTTCGCGTGCCGCCTTCAAGCTCATCCAATTGAATCGCAAATTTGGTTTCCTGCAACAGTCGCAGGTATGCATCGATCTGTGCGCCGCACCTGGCGGCTGGATGCAGGTGGCCAAACAGAATATGCCCGTCTCCAGCATTGTCATCGGCGTCGATCTATTCCCAATACGTCCAATTGCCGGCTGCATTGGCCTCGTCGAGGACATTACCACAGACAAATGCCGCCAGTCCCTGACAAAGGAGCTGCAGTCGTGGAAAGCTGATGTGGTGCTGCACGATGGTGCGCCAAATGTTGGACGCAATTGGCTCTACGATGCCTACCAGCAGATCTGCCTCACATTGAATGCCCTAAAGCTGGGCACGCAGTTCCTCCGTAGCGGCGGTTGGTTTGTAACGAAGGTATTCCGCTCCAAGGATTACAATGCACTGCTCTGGGTACTCAAGCAGCTCTTCAAGAAGGTGCACGCCACCAAGCCCAGTGCCTCGCGTAAGGAGTCCGCCGAAATCTTCGTCGTCTGCCAGGGCTACTTGGCGCCGGATCGCATCGATCCCCGTTTGTTGGATGCGAAATATGTGTTCGAGGAGCTGGATCTGGAAGGCAAACAGAAGAATAGTCTGCTGCATCCAGAGAAACAGAAGCGCGTCAAGGCCGAGGGCTACACGGAGCAGGATATTGCCCTGCGCAACGATCTGGCTGCCTCGGAGTTCATGAAGGCGGAGAATGCGTTGGCTGCCCTTCAGGGCATCGGCTCCATTCGCATCGATGATGAGCGCATCGCCAAGCACAAGAGGACGACGAGCGAGATCTTGGAGTGCTGCAAGGATCTGAAGGTGCTCGGTCGCAAAGACATCAAAGGCCTGCTGCTCTGGTGGAAACACATCAAGGAGGATCTGTACAAAACGGAACCAGAAAGCGTCATCGAGGAGCCAGAGACAGAGAAGCAGCCGGCTCCCTTGACCCAGGAGCAGGTTGAAGATATGGAGGATGCCGAGCTGCAGCAACAAATTGAAACCCTCGCCGAGGAGGAGCAAAAGGAGCTGAAGCGCAAGCGCAAAAAGACGCTCAAGTCGAAGGCGAAACTCCACGAAAAGATGAACCTCAACATGGTCATCAAGGGCGATGACGGTCCAGTCGAAGAGGGCGAGCAGGAGATCTTCGATCTAAAGGGCATCAATAGCGTTAGCGAGCTGAACAACATGCTCGACGTTCAGCCCGACTTCGATGTGGAGGGCGAGCCCGTCGAGCATCCCAAATTGCCCAAGTACAAGAAATACGATAAGGATGACAAGCGCATGGACGACGATGCCAACTACGAGAACGATGACGAGCCGGAGGTGAGCCAAGATGAGGACAGCGACAGCGACTACGATCAACAGGGACTCGGCCTGAGCGACAACGAAGATGAGGATCAAGAGTCGTCCACTAAAAAAGGCAAGAAGAAGAAACAGCGCGCCGAGCATCCATTAATCAAGTCGGGAGATTTCCGGGACAAGGACACCCGGCGACAACAGCGTGTCGCTCTCTGGTATGAAAAGGACACTCTGCAAAATATCGGCAACGAGGACGACGACGATGAGGAGAACTTTGACTTGGATAACCTGGCCAAGGCGTACAAGGCCAAAGGAGTCGCAGTGCTCGGCGAGAATCGTCCGTCCGCGGATGGAGATGGCACCCCAGCCCTTGGCAAAAAGGCCAAACGACGTGCCAGGCACGATGTGCAGAAGGAGGACAGCAGCTCAGAGTCATCTGACTCGGATTCCGAGCAGGAAGTGGATGAGGATAATGTGGCGGGAGACATGGCTAAAGGTGAGATGAGAGACTTGGACTAGAAACTAAAAAGGAAAATGGAGAGAACATTTGGATAAAGAAAAGATGGAACACTCAGAGCGGATAGAAATTCAATAGGTAGAAAGAGAGGGAGATATATAGAGATAGATAGAAAAGTGGGACGACAGTAAAAGGTTGAGATGAAAATGCAAAGGATTTCTGTCTGTGAACTAAGTTTGTGAAAGGTCTTAAAATAGAAAAGAAAGAGATAGAGATACAATGCTAAAGAAGGGAAAGAGACAGTTGTATCAATAACAGCTTTACCAATGGTGAAAGATTGAAATGAGGGATATCTCTTACGGAGAGGGATTAATCAAACATAAAAAAGAGTAATAGAGAGATAAAGATATATCATAGAGACATTATATATCGTAAAGAGAAAGATAGAGAGATGAACCTTTATATTCATTTTTGATGATATACGATATCTAACTTTACCATTCTTTGATTCCCGTTTCTAGCACCAAAGGCAAAGAAGATTCGCCTGTCCGAGGAGGAGCTGGCTCTGGGAGCGCTGCTCGTGCGTGGCAAGAAGACGCGACGCGAATTGGTGGATGCTGCTTGGAATCGCTATGCGTTCAATGATGAGAACTTGCCCGTTTGGTTCGTGCAGGATGAGGCCGAGCATATGACGAAGCCGCACCCGGTGCCCAAGGAGCTGACGGAGGAGTACCAGCGGAAGGTGCAGGAGCTGAATGTGCGACCCATCAAGAAGGTGATGGAGGCGAAGGCGCGCAAGAAGCGACGCGCCACCAAGCGCCTGGCGAAGGCCAAGAAGATGGCCGAAAAGATCATGGAGAATGCGGACGCCACCTCCCAGGAGAAGGCCAAGCAGCTGAAGAAGGTCTACAAGAAGGCGCAGGAGAAGAAGAAGGAGATCACCTATGTGGTGGCCAAGAAGCACACAGCCTCGCGTCGTGCACGACGTCCGCCTGGCGTCAAGGGACGCTATCGTGTCGTCGATCCGCGTGAAAAGAAGGATAAGCGCTCCATTGTGGCCAAGAAGCGACGCGAGAAGGGCAGCAAAGGTGGTAAAGGCAAGGGCAAGGGCAAACGCTAGTTAGTGGAAACGTAGCTCATAGTCGGCTTTATGTAAATGCTAATGTATAGAATAAATAGAAACTAGTGGAATAATATGTGAAATATAATATTCTGGATTCATGTTTTATCATAATAACTAACCAACGCAAATATATCAAAAATATCGCAAAAATATTCGATATTTATTCATCTCAAAAAATATTCCGACAGAAATATATTTTTGCATGAAAATATCGATATATTGATATTTTGATATATTTGCAACAGCCTCGTTCTCTACCCAATTTACTCGTATGTCATAGCATCATAACATTAGTTGCCTAACATATGCATAACAGCTGCTAGCATTCATGCTTAGCAGTCGTCTTTTACATCAACTCATATATACATACAATACATACTTACATTTGCATTCATATATAATTAATTGATCAACATATATACAAAATATAGCAGATACATAATGTTAGGTTAACAGTGCTGTTAAGTGCGGCTCAGAGCGCACTGTTAGGCTGATATTCGTACAACTTCTCGCCATTCTCCTCGCCATTGAGCCTCAGCTTGTGCTCCTTGAGCAGCTTGCTCAGGTGATGGCTGACATTGTAGGCAGCAGCTGGCCAGAGTTGCTCGGGAGTTTCCTTATAGACGACCTTGACCACATCCAGAGCCTGCCACGCCTTGCCCGGCCGTTGGCTGAAGAAGTGCAGAATCTGCTCCTCACGCTGGTTGCGATGATTGATGTAAAATTGAATCTTCTCAACGGGATCTGGTATGATATTGCCGTGAGCGGGATATATGACGGATGGTGCGATATTCAGTATCTTCTGCAGGCTGCGCATATAGTCGAAGAGGTCCTCGAAGACGGCGGTACCCTCGCCTGCGAAGCATACAACACATTTCAGTGGAGACCATGGGGGCTTCTGATCCCTCACTCACCCAGTATGCAGTCGCCGCTGAAGAGTGTGCCGTCGTCCATGGTCAGCACAACGTGATCCGTTGTATGGCCAGGCGTGTGTACTATGCGCACTTTGGCACCAGCGACAGACAGCTCCTGATTATCGTTGAGCTGCTGCACAGGTATGTGAGCGGGTATTTCCTTGCAGGAATCATCGCTCGAGTCCTCCAGACTGCGCGGAAACTTGTAAACCTGACAATCTGCATTGATGGGCACTACAGTTAATAAAAACGCACAAGGACACACACATTTAAATAAAATAGCATCAACTATGCAGGTGTTTCGAACCTTTGTCCGCCAGTTGCTTGTTGCCCACAATGTCCTTGACCCCGCCCACATGATCGTGGTGCCAGTGCGTGAGGATAATTTTGCTGATTGTTGCCTGCTCCTCCCGCAGCACACCCTTTAAATGATCTATATACTGCGGTACATCTTCATCACCGGTGTCAATAAGAATTCGTCTGAGAAAAGAACAAAATTGAACTTTGGATCGGACAGAAAATTCAAATCGCACTTTTTGCCATTGCCCAGCAAATAGGTGTTGGTTCCTTGCAGCGTCATCGGGCTGGGATTGCAGCCGAGAATGCGTATTATGGAGGCGCTAAGGCGTGTTACCGGCGGTATTAGTGCCATTATATTGTACAATTTAGTAAAAGCCGTTGACTCTTAAGCACGTAAATAAACCAAGTGCAAACGTTATCGTCGATCAGCTGATCCGCAATAGTGATGCAACAATTGACTGAATTTACTATCGATACTTGAAGCCAAGTCATTCTGAGCCATCAATTGCACCACTTCGTGCTTATGCTCATTTGTTATCGATATGTGCGCCAATTATTGATTTCAAAATAAATTTCAAATATTAATTTAATATGCCTTGTGTGAGAGGCCTTTGCCTTTTATAAGGTTTATAAGATAAACACTATTGATTTCGATTTGTTTTTATTATTTTTCGTAAGTTTTCTTTATTTTTGTTTTGTTTGCTGTTCTTTTGACTAGGATGCAGATGCTGTATACATACTATACATGTATATATATAGATAACTATTTTTTGTTTTTTTTTTTTTTGTTGCTTTTCTTCATTTTGATGCGTTTACAAATTACAAAAATTATGAACTTAAAAAGAGTTCAACTATGTTTTTTGCTTGTTAATATCTTTGTTTAAATTTTTCAATAGAGATATATATAGATATATGGCCAAAACAAGGACAGAGGGATAGAGATAGAGAGAAAAGCAAATTGTGCCTGCATACAAGATAAGATTTAAAAAAATAAAATAAAATAAACATATACAAAATACGAAAGTAAAAGTTAGTTGAAAATGCATTTCGAGTTACTAATTTACATAAGAATAAGTAATACATAAATCGAGATATAGTTGAGAGTTGAATAATTGAGTGTTGCATTCTTTAATAATAATATATTATGCATATATATTTAAGCTAAAAATTAAGGTTTTCGTTTCGTTTCGCTTTTATAAAATATTGCATTACTTTTTGGATTCCTTTTTTTTAGATTTAAATTTAGCTTTTGTTATGTATTAATGGCCACGCGTGTTTTGTTTTGTTTTGTCTTTTGTGTGTTTGTTTTGTTCTGTTTTTCTTTTTGCGAAAAACCAAAAAAATGTTTTTTGTTGAACACATTTTTTGACCTGGCTAATTACTAATATTATTTCATTTCCTTCATTTTCATTTAGCTGCGTTCCTTAATATTGTATATATATAAAAATAAAAAAGATACGATCCTATATATACTTGCTATATATATATATGTATATCAAATTGTGGAAGAGAACATAAAAGCAGAGGAAGAACCAAATACATGAAAGTAAAACAACCCAATGAATGGAGCGAGAAAAGCTTGACTAAACTATTGGAACGATTCTCACAATATGCACTTGATAATGATGGATGATTCCAATTTCTTTTCGATTTTCCTTGTTGGATAGGGGTGGGGGGAGGGAGGGGGCTGGTTTTCAACTATATATGTAAATATCTATATAAAAATGTATATACTATATATAATTGTATATATATAAACTGACTGTTGGGCGTATCGGTCATCATCTTAGCTGATCATCTCGCGGTATTTCAATTTGTGCTTCGATAACATATCGGTGACAGTCACCAGCTTTTTGATCGATATTATATGCGATAGCTCCTGCAATTCCGGCAAATACGAAACGCAAATGTGATGCAATGTGGCTAATTCGCGGCCTGTGAAACAAAATAACAGCATATAGCTATCGATAAGTATCGATAAGTGCGTATCTGGCTTACCCGTATCCTGTGCATTGTGATTGGTATTCTGCTCGCCAAACATAGCTGACGGCGGATTCGGATCGGTGACTAGCGACAACTGATCCAAGAACACAATCATTCGCTCTTTATTCTTGAGTATAAACGGATTCACCACCTCCATATATTGTTCCTGGAAGAGCATAGAAATCGATTAGCCGATACGCCTCTCAAGATTGTCAACCCATTGGACCTACCTTGCCGCCAAACTCAATTAGATTTGCGAGATTCTGCAAGCATTTGGCCACCATGATCAGGGATCGGGTTGCCGCCGTCGGCGGCGTCTCGCTGACCAAGCCGAATTGCCGTGGATTGAGCAGCGAGGGACAGAGCAGACGCAGGAATATAAAACCGGATACGACGCGCGTGCGCACCAAGCGCTCCGTCGGCCACTTGGCCACGACCGCCTTCTGCAGGCAATTGCAGATGTAGCGCACGTTGCGCGGACAAGCGTCCGGCGACGTGAATATTGACTGGGTGACCAGGTCGAGTATCTGCAAGAGGAATTCGGCGTTGGTGCACGCGTCGTCGTTGACATCCATTTTGGTTGGATTCAGCTCGGCCGACTGCTTGCTCTCGAGGATGCGCTGCACCGTCTCGCTGACGGCCGACTGCAGGAAGCCGCTGCACTCGGTGCGCATGTACAAGTCCATGAGGGTCGTCGCCAGCGATGCACCACGGAACAGGGTCGTTGTCTCGTTCTCCCGGGCCACTTCCGCCTGGCAGAGGATGCGTATCAATTCCGTTTCGCGCTTCTCGTGCCGGAACACACGCAACAGCGCCGTGGCCAATGGCACGCGATCGTTGTGACAGAGCTCGGCCAGCGCCTTCACAGCATACAGCTCTGGCTCGAGCAGGAGCTGCTGCAGCGGACTGTACTCCTCGCACGGCATTATCAGATCGTCCAGATAGCGCATGCGCAAGCGCAGCGAGCCCCACTCGCCCATCGGCGTCATGCCCGTCAGCTTGTACCAGTCCTCGGTCTCCTGGCCGTTCTTCAGGCTGGCCAAGTCGATCGTTAGCTCGGCCACCTCCGAGTCCTTGCCACGTTTGCCGCGCGAGACGACGGTAATTGTCAGGGAGACAACGTCTGGCGGCACATCGCTAAGAGTATGAAATGAAATGGAATAGAACAATGTAAATATTATGAATACGGGATATGTAATATCTATTTCAGTAAGACTGAGAGAGGTGCAATAACGGAACGGTGAAATTGAAACAAAAGTATAAGGGAAATCCCATGCAGAGGTGCAAAGCGAAACACTTACTCAAGCACAAACTCCTCCTCCCAGACGGGCTCGGGCGCTATCTTGACCCTGGTCTTGCCCACCTTGACCTGATTCAGGGAAATACTGCAATAGGGATGTGGCACGAGTTTGAATGGCAATCGATGCGCCTCCAGCACATGCAAGTTGAGGCAACGCAGCTCACGCAGACGCGACACCTTCTTCTGGGCGCGACTCAGCTGCGAGTCGCACTGGGCCTTCAGAGCATTGATCCATTCCACATAGCTCTCCTGGCTGGGGGCGCACAGATAGGTGACGGTGGCCAGGCAGGGCAGGGCTCGCTCCACGATCTGGAAGCAGTAGGGTCGCTCCCAGAGCGAGTCATGGCACTGATATAGATAGGCGCACGATAAATCGATGAGGCCTTTTGGTTTAGTCTTTTTTGGATTGTCATAGAAGCAGAGCTGCGTCTCGGTGCCGTCGTTGATCAGCGCAAAGTACAGCTGCTTCCACTTGGTCGTCTTGTCCGACTTCTTGTTGAGATGCCCGTGATGTCTGATGCCCTTGATCTTCTTCAGCCCAATCTGATCGCGACACTCACGCAGCGTGGCATAGATCTTCTCGGCCGCCTTCTCCACCACGTACTGTTGGTTGAACTCGGGCTGGGTGCCATTCACGACGGGATGGTTGAGTGAGTGCCCCTCCACAATTTGCTCCTTGCGATAGCGATTGATCACAGCATCGAGGCATTCGAACGTCCGACCGCCCATTAGATAGCGTACGCCCTTCTTCTCGATGCGAAATCTTTGTATCTGATTGTTGATGTGAAAGAAGAGCGAATAGTCCCCGGGCGAATTGTCGCTGGGTCGCACCAGGAAACTGCCAGGACCAGCTGCAAAGTGCAGATCGCGAATAACAGTTATCGACCAAAAATTTAATTGATACTACGAAAATGTCGTTTGAATGACGCTTCAAGCATGACTTGCTTCGTTTTCTACTCACCCTTGACCAGCATATCGACGGCCTCGTTTTTGGTGCAATTCGGATGGAACCAGGGAAAGACCGTATTGGGATCGATAGACACGTCCAGATCGTCGACCAGCTCACGAAAGATCATGCCCTGCTCCCCGGTGCGATGGGCCGTCACCCACAGCCAGCCGTCGCCCATGTCATTGTGCACGAAGAAGATGTCGCCCTTCTGAAAGCTCAGCTCATCCGTTTCCGGCATTTTCGTGTACGGCAAGATGGCTACAACGCGTTTCTTATCATTCACTGGCTCCGGCGGTGGAACGGGTATGACGAGACGCTCGCGCTTCAGCAGATCACTGCACGACGTATAATACCCAACGAGATCGCTTAGGGAAATGAACTGACGTCCGCCAATGTAAAAGTCTCCGCAGACGGCCGTAATGCTACAATGATACAGAGAAATGGTCAAATTGAACATGTTGTCGATAGTTATCGATACATTTGTGAATATATCAATTTGGCTTGCAAATGTAGGCAACGTTCAGAAAATAGCCAAGAAAAAATAATTTAAAGTTATCGATAAATTGAACATTGTTGACTACACATCATGGTTATCGAGCCTTCGATATTTTTTTATACATTAGGCTCAAATTGGATGACTATAAATCTACAGTTATCAAATCTCAAAGCATGCACACAGGGTATCTGGTGGTCGTGCAAACTTACCGAAAATGATTAATGCCTGTGCGTCCACAATAGCTGAGCACATAGGAACCAGGCTTGCGATCACTTTCGCGCACTTTGAATGAGAACAGAAAGCGAACATTAGAATTTGAGAGATAATACCTATGCACATATATAGAGTATAATCACCCAGATAACTGCCCAGTTTGCCGCTGCCACGTAGACGCGCCTCCGCCGAATAGCGATCCAATCGTCCATGATACCATTCACTCTCCGGCGGAGCAATTATCGCCGGACGTTCGCCTGCAAGCAAATAATGTTGAAAAATGTGCCAAAGTAACAGCATTGCACAACACGCAAGCGACGAAACGGAGACAAAAACAAAACAGAAAGAAAGGGAAATCGAGTTCATCGCAGATGGCCAAAGCGAAATACCCTAACTTGAGCAAATTAAAGTTGCCGTAGATAAGTTTACTATATGTATGTCTCTTTAAGTGGATAGCCATTTATCGATAAAAAGTGTTCATGACAAGGAATTTCGATTATAATTTTAGATATTGTCATTATCAATAAACTTACTAGATATCTTTTGCTTAGATATCATGTATTTGAGCACATCGATAATTATCGATAGTAATGTGCAACAATTGCTACACGAATTCTCATATGCACACATTCTATGGCACAACAAACAATAGTTATTATCGATATGAGGCGATAGCTGCAATTGGCTGGCATCAATTAAATATACTTATGTACATATATACATATATATGTGTATAACTGTGTATCTTTGTGTCTGCACTTGCTATATACTCTACTATGACCGCAAGCTGCGCACTTTCTGAATAAACTAAAAACATAACAAAATATAACAAAATATTTCCGTATATATGGAGTGCATTAGTGTGAGCATATTTATTGCTGATTAAAGCTACTGTATGTACATATAGAATGCATGTGTGTGTGTGTGCGTGTGATAACCGATAACGTGCGATGAAATGCAGCTAGCCTAAGGGCAGCGGCCATTTTGTCAATAAAGCTGGCAACATGCCATAGAAAAAATGTTGACAGCGATCAATTGTCAACAAACACATTTATCGTTTGTCAAATGAAATGCGATAAGCACACACACGCACACATACATATGCACATTCCGCTAAAGGTCACGCATGTTGTTAAAGAGATTTGTGAGAGAGAGGGAGAGCGAGAGCTGGCAAGGCTGTCGGCGATCAATTGTAGGTGAAAGAAAGGCAGAGAGAGCGAGAGAGAGAGAGTGGACAGAGAACGACTTAAGCGCATGACTCACAAACAGCTACGCAGACGCAACAATTGCCAAAGCTTTAGCTTTTTTTTCTCTTTTGTTTTTGAATTTGTGCCGCATGACGCATTGGCACGCGCTTAAAACCGACAGTAGTCCGTGCATTGCACCTTGGCAGCCTAGAGCCAGTCACAAGGCTGCGCTTACAAACAGCTGATGATTCACCTAATGTAAACACACACATACTTTGGCGCATTTGTGTGCGTGTGTGTGTTTATTTAGAGGCAGACAATCTATCCATACATATGTACATACATACGTATGCATTAATATAGATTTGTATGTATGTTGCCATATGTTTACAATTAGAGGGTAGCGAACAGCCACAAGCTCGCCTTGCGAACCGGTTCTATAAAATAATAGAGTGCATATTTATGTATGTACATACAAACATATATACATATGTAAGTATGTATGTGTTCAACACTCACCATTCAGCATATGCGGTCCATCGAATTCATCCTGGTCCAATTCCTGTGCCAGATCGTTCAAATCAATGCCACCAGCGGCCATCATGGCGCCGAGACCCGTTATACCGCCCAATGCCGCTAGGTTGCCGTCATCGGAGCCGCCCGTTGGCGAGCCGAGTTTATCTTTCTGTATGACAACGTCCACATTACCCAAACGCATTAAATCTGCCATTGATTGGTATTTTTGTTGTATGTATGGATGTATGTATGTATGTGTGTTTTGGTATTTTTTGGTTACTATTTATGCAAATGCAAATATGCGTATGCGCTAATGTATTTTATGCTGTTTATCTATGTGCGTAAGCAGCTGTGCAGATGTTTTGTATGCGAGTATTATGTGTTAACGTGTGTACGTTGTTGTTGCTTTGTTTTGGCTGTGGCGCTGTGCAGCAGCAGCAGCGCACGCTGCGCCCAACTCACAATAATAATAGTAATTATTGCTGTTGCTGCTGTTTTTGTTGTTATGCCGGTGATGCGTCGCGCTGTAATAATAATGCAAAATAGACACAGGCGACAAAAGCCAAAATGAAAGAGAGACAGAGAGAGAGAGAGAAAGCATGAGTTAGTGAGAGCGCATGTATATATTATGTATGTATGTGTATGTCTGACTGTGCATGCGTCTGTGAAAGCAGCCAACACTTTGCATGTGTTGGTGTGTATTTGTATGTATGGCCGTGTGGGTGGCGTAAATGAATGAATAGAATATACAAGCAATTTGTTATAAACAAAATGCAATATGCATGACTGCCGCATTTATCAGCATGCAAGTTAGATTGTCTTGACTGTGTGTGTGTGTGTCTCTGTGTATGTATGTCTCTACGAGAGAGCGCTGAGCCGGCAAAAGCATGTAAGCAGAGAGCGTGCCGCCGTCTCGCCATTGTCGCGCACTTACATGCATGCATATTTCGGTGTGTATGTGTGTGTATGCATATGTATATGCTGCATTTGAACTGCGCCGTCTCGTTCGGACTTTGGTTCATTGCAACTAGTTAAGCTGATCAATTGAATTAGATCACAGATATGTATATGTTTATACAAATCAAGATTATAAACAATAATGAATAAATTAATTAAAAGCCAATGGAACTGACATAAATGAGCAAGCTAGCGACATAGCTTGGATCAAACATTAGTTCATTAAATACATGAACGTTTCAACCAATTCAATTGAACGAGAAAGTACAACTCAGTGCTGCATATGCAGACACACACAAACACACAGTCAGATATGCATCTATGTATGTACATACAAGGAGCAATGGCACAATAAAAATCAAATGGAACCAAGAAAAACGTTGAATGAAAATTTCTCGTTTCCGTTTTGCCGTCTGACAACGAGCGCTGAGCACATACACACAAGCTCATACAACCCCCACCCCCATCACAATCAAGAGTTCAGAAACAGCCGAGAAAACAAGGAACTAAGTTTTCAGTTTTATATTGCAGGCAATAAATTCGAATTGTTTAATTTTTTCAGATATTTGTTTATTTTCAGCACTCGTTCATCCTAATTGCTGTACAATAGGCGGCTATTTAACGGTAAATACCGTTAGCGTTTCAATTTAACGAAACGTATGTATGTATGAGTGTCTGTATGTATGTGTTTGGTTGACCATTCGAAGATGAGAAAAAAAACGAAGTAATATAGTATGTACGTACTTAAATTTTGGACTCCACCCTCTTGGGGTATGGCCACCCCTTTTCAAATATACGGACAATATGCGACACGCACACACATACACATACACCTAGGCAGACTAGCTGGGGGCAATGCAAACGAATAAGGCAACAAAAGAAAGCAGCAGAAATTTTCTACACTTACAATGTATACGTCTTATGTATGTATTGTAGATATGTACGCGCCTGTGTATTTTTGTGTGTTGTGTATGAATGTGTGTAGGTGGGTATGTGTAAATTTTAGCACCATACACGAGACGACGATACACACAGACACACGGGAGTTGCACACTAACACAATGAAAACAAAAAACACGATCAGCACTTTTCAGGACATTTCCAATACGGTATTTCTTGTTATATTTATTTGGCAAAGTAATTCACCGAATCGTCGTTTTTGGAAAGCACAGCCAATTTAGAAATATTTTGGGGGTTCGCCGTTGCTGTGTGCCCGCACCGTACCCGTACAATACGCGTTTTGTTTTGCGGCGCACAAACACATTGGGGATGTTGATATCATGGCATATCGAAACATCGATTCAGCACATGACGATATTTCCACCATTTACAATATCGATACTGGCAATCAACTATGAGATTGCAAAAATACTCCAAATCCAACATTCGTTGTGATAGATATGTCTTTGAAGCTGTAAAAATTAATAGCTGCAGGTGACAGATATATTGTCATTATGGTTTCGTAAACTAAGAACGATTTCGACGAATTAATTCTGTGATGTTCGATTATCATCGCTCAGCAGCTGTTTTATGTTACATCGGTAAGCAGCCATCTCTGAGCACGGTAGTGCATCGATATATTGATCGGTGCATAGGTCGCATCTCTATTAGAGTATTGCTTTTAACTTTTTGACAATGCGTGCGCGTTCTTGTCGTTTGTTGTTGGTCGTGGTGCGTTCAAATAGCTAAATTGAGTAGTAAAAGTGGATAAATGTGTAAGACAGCATACATATACGCATATATAAATATCAGTAAAGACACGCCCTTTGAATTGATAGGCAGTTAATCACCACCATTGTCAGTTAACTAGCCGCACGCTTAGCCAAATAAACACACACACACATACACACCTCTACTTACCATATACGTACATAGATATTACAATTGGCTGCAGTTTGCAGCTGCAACGAAAATCCTTAACGAAACAGACGCAGCTCTACAATAATGATCAATTTGGATACAAAAAACAAAAATCAATCGTCAATAATGCAGCCGATGCCATTTTTCCAGGTAAGCGGCCTTGTTAATAATAAATTACAAATATAACAGAACAGCAGTGAATTCAACATGTAGCTTGACATATGTGCCAATTTTCGATCAGTTAATTTGCTATTGTTTTTAGATGCCAAAGTATTGCGCATTGTTAATTCAGTTTTGCTCATGAAACGCGCGTTGATAAAAAACAAACACTCACACACCCATACATAAGTATTTGTGTACGTATACACACGCACACATATAAACGCAGCTGTTTTGCACAAACACAGACGCATTATAGTGAATAAATTATAGTAAGGCAGTGAGCACATAGACTTAAACGGCTGTAAGCCCAGCCCGAAAAAAAAGAAAACAAAAGCAAATAAACAAAAAAAAAAAAAAAAAAAAAAA